>JANHGC010002877.1:82459-96444 GCA_027560395.1 Boaedon fuliginosus | reverse complement strand
ACAACTGTCATAAGTATGAATCATTGCCAAGCATCTGAATTTTGATCATGTGACCATGGGGATGCTGCAACAGTCGTGTGATCAATGGTCATAAGTCAGTGTAACTTGTTGTAACTTTGAATGGTCACTAAATGAAATGTTGTAAGTCAAGGTCACCTGTATGTGTGTGAGAGAGTTTGTGTGTGTGTATTAGAATCCCACACATTATAGAATGAAAAGACTGAATAGGTTCTTGAAGATTACTAGTCCAACTTCCCTCCTCCTCCAGTGCAGGAATCAACTACCGATATTGCACCATCTCTGACACATGTCAATTTAATCCTTCTTAAAATAAATCCAGCAAAGGAAAAAATCTATCACCTCTGAAGGTAATCTATTCCGTTGCTGAACATGTCAGAATTTGCTTCCTAATGTCAGAATTTGCTGAACATGTCAGAATTTGCTTCCTAATGTTCCAGCAAAATCTACTTCTTCATAATTTAAACCTGTAAGGTCTATGTTGTACCTTCAGAACCAATTCTGCCCTGTCTTTGACGTATCAGTAGTTGAGATACATGTAGGGCTATCTTCCATCTCCATGGTCTTTCTTTCCTGGGGTACCCAATGCCACCAACAATTTGTCATAAGATTCTCCTTCTTGGCCTCTTGCTGTCTTATTGCTGTCCTTGAGAGTACTCCAGTTCATCACTGTCCATCCTAAACTGCCGTGCACCAAACTAGACATAACATTCTGGTACAATCTATTCAACACAGAATATTCCGAAACAATGACTTGTCTTGATTTTGACATATATTTCCAAAGATGCATCTTAGGATTGCATTTGGTTTTTTTTCTTTTTCTGTTTTTGTTATTTTCATTTTTATTTGGCACCTGCGTCAAACGGTTGGCTCCTATTCTGCTTGTGATCTTCCAAACCATCTAAATCATTTTTCCATGTATTGCTGCCCAGTTAGGGTTCCTCCATCCTATACTCCTCACTTTGATTTTTTTTCCTACTTAAATGTAAAACTGTCTTTATCCTTGCTGATATTCATCGTGCCAGTTTTTACCTAATGTTCCAATTCATCTAGATCCTTTTGAAATGGGAGGCTGCTCTCTCAGATGTTTGTCAGATGTTGTCGCTTTTGCAAATTTGATATTCATACTATCTAGCCTCTAATTCAAGTCACTTATAAACTTCTCTAAGTAAATCTCATAGAAGATTTGTTTTGTTGAATACTTTGCTCTGTCCACCAGTCTCCTACAGTCAGCTAAACTGTTCATTTTGTCATATATCAAAGGCTGAGTTATCCCTAAAAGTGTTTGAAAGAATTGATTCAAAAGACGGAAATCTAAAAATAAGAAAACAAAATCCAGAACTGTACCAAAATCTCTTCACGGTAAAATACATTGCTTGACATTAATGCAAGATCATTCATTTAAAATTATTATGTAAGCTATAGTAGCATGCATGGGCAGAATGACTGCTGGCTGTGGCATTCTAGCTAAACATGCTTTTGGTTTTGGAAGTTGTAGAAACAATATTTATGCTCCAGGAGTGCATTGAAACATCTTTTGACTTTGAAATCTGAAAGACATCCCAGCCCAAAAGTTGACATATTTGCTAGGAAGTCAAGGTAATAAGAGATCCATGCAGTCTAGTGATGGATTACATCCTGCAATCTTTAGATGCAATGGCAGGCAGGACCTCCTACTTGACCATCCATCTCAAAAATATATAGAATAAATTGAATTTTGAATAATTTCTTTGAGGAAAAATAAATGTTAAATAACTTGAAAATATTCCCTCACTTCCAATTACATGAATCAACAAGATCATGTGTCTAAACATAATTTATGTGACATGCTTTTAAAAGAATAACTATGCTTGTTTCTGAAGAAACAAAGAGCTTCTAACATTTTTTATCACTTAAGTTCTGTTTTATTATTTTGTATATGCAGGAAATGTGCTAAGGCAAATATGCTACTGGCCACTAAAACTGCTCTGAGCAAAAAGGAAACAGGGATGTATTTTGTAACTGTCAGGAGTTTTCAAGTAAAGTTCACACTAACCTTTGCTCTATAAAATCATTATGGGGAAAGATCTACCATTTTTATTTAATTTTATTGGTAAAAAGGTCTTGTACACCCTGCCAAGTTGTAAAGTCATAAATAAATGGAAGATGTTAGAAGAATTGGAAAAGAATCTGATTTCCCTACATGATTTGCTGATTAGCAGACTAGTTCTATGTGGGTCTGGATGACATGACAATGAAGTGGATAAATAGTTGACTCACAAATCAGAGTCAAAGAAAAATAAGATTAACTTCTTGTTTCTCGTCAAACTGAAGAATTGAGATGCCATATATTTCAATATCTCGATCAATGCCTTAGTTGAAGAGGCCAAGGGAATCATATTTATAGATGACATAAAATTTTGTAGTCTAGCCAATGCTATAGAAAGAGAAGACAAAATCATCTTAATAGTTTGAAGAAATGGGCTGAAAGTAACAGAATGAACCCTATGTGGACTCTTGTTGCATTTGTCAAAACGAAGAAAGCAGCCAGGTGTCAGAAGCTCCAATCATTTGGGAAGTAAATGGGGACATACAATATGTACAACAGGGGTTGGGCAATGTCATGCAGGGGTTTTTTTCAAACTAAGCCATCTGATACTTCCACCCTCACTATTGCTAACTAGAAACTACACCCTAGATAGAAGAAGCTAAGGATTTTTAGCCTTGAGAAAAAAAAATCTGGGAGCAGAAGTACTCTTCAGATACCTGAGAAGTGTCACATAGAAGAGGGTGAAGACGTTAAAAGGTACTTCAGGCACCAGTCAAGGCTGTTACACAATGGAAGTTTTGATTGGGGAACCCCTGTGTCAGGCTCTGGGTCCTGTGAAGCGAGGGTCTCTTTAAGGCTGGCTGGTTGGCTGATGATAAAAAGCCTCACCGGGACTCCACCCCTGACACTTTCCTCAAATTAGATTAGTACTCCCATTGTGCAGCGAAATAAACGAAGGTTCTCCGGACGATTTGGTCTCGTGTGTTCCTTTCGTCGTTTGACTGTGTGGATGACTGACACCCTGTAGTGGTTCATGATAGTTTTGAATGAATGTTACTTTAGAAAAGCCTGGGTTGAAGACACAGCAAGTACATCAGTTGCTGTTGGACACTGGGGCAGGTTCTGAAAACTTCTGCAGCTGTACCTGAGTCAAAGATTGGATGGGATTGAACGTAGGAAAACCAATTGCTGAAGATGCTGCTGAATCTAAGTATCACCAGGGGTGGGCAGGCATCCATCTCTTGGAAAATAATTGACATTAGGAGGCATCAGCTTTTGAGAGTTGAGGATAACATTCTTAGTTGGATTTTTCCCCTCTCAAGACAATGAATCCAGCAGGGAAGTGAGAGGGACTAAGAAGAATTGCTACTGTTTGAAGAATGGAAACCCCATGTTAAAGGCTTCAACTCCATCAAAAGATCATTTTACATACATCCCACTGAGATTTGTAGGTTTTCCAGTAAACATTGTAGGCAACTCTATTTATTGCGGCTCCTTTTCCTAACTTCTTGTTTCAGACCTGGTATCATCTTGCTCCAGCTTTCTGTGACAATGTGTGTATAATTATTTGCCTACCATTCTACAATCATAATAGCTGATTGCCTCATTTACATATTTGGGGAAATAATGTAGAACCATTGTGCTGCAGTGGAAATGACTTCTTTCTGGTAAGTAGAAGTATTTAATTTTCATTTTATCTGTTGCAGTCACATCTCTTTCCACTGTAGAAGAGCCCTCAATACTCAGGCATGGATGATCTCAGCATTTGAGATAAAAAAAATTCTACCTACTTCCTTAAGTGGAGTTCCCTCTAAACAGAACTTAGAGCCATGATGGTGCAGTGGTTAGAGTGCAGTACTGCAGACTACTTCTGCTGACTGCCAATTGCCAGCAGTTTGGCAGTTCGAATCTCACCAGGTTCAACGTTGACTCAACTTTCCATCCTTCCGAGGTCGGTAAAATGAGGGCCCAGATTGTTGGGAATGCTGACTCTGTAAAGTGCCTAGAGAGGGCTGTAAAGCATGATGAAATGGTATATAAATCTAAGGGCTATTGCTATGATCAAAAACATTGTGTAAGGCTTGTGCTGCATGATTTTTGTCCTTTTTCATTTAATGTTCTTTTGCTGTCTATGCTGTCTTCTGGGGTTTAGGAATCCTGCCTTCTTAGTTTTATATTTCCTATATATCTAAATGATAGTATATAAATCATATTTTTATACCCTTCTTCTAAAGATCTTCAAATGGTACTTTAAACCATTTTGAGGTGACTTGCCCACTGCTAATTATCAAGCTATGTAGCTGACTTGAAGTTGGAGTTCACCAGTGGTGGTATTCAATTTTTTTTTATTACCGGTTCTGTGGGTATGGCTTGATGGACATGGCTATGCTGATGGCCAATCAGAGGTGGTATTTGCCAGTGTCGGCCAATCAGAGGTGGTATTTACTGGTTCTCTGAATCAATCAAAATTATTGCTACCGGTTCTCCGGAACCTGTTGGAACTGGCTGAATACCACCTCTGGAATTCCCCCATCTAACACAACACTGTAGCTAATAATTTCTCAGCTTGTAATTCAGACCAGCACTTCTCATTATTTTAAAATAAGAAATCTTTGGTGCTATCTCCATTTGCCCTCATGGAGATTTCCATGAAAAACCACAAAAGCCATGCTGACTTGATCACCATTTGAGTTAAATGCTATGTTGATCATTTGATGCCTTTCCAAAAGGATACCACTGTAAAAAGTGCTGGATTATTCCTATCCAAATTATTTGTAGTCCCAGAATCTCACAGGGTGAGCATAATGGCAGAATTTTGCTCTGCTGGATTTCATGGGCAACCTGAGCGATTGCTGGAGGGGATGCCTGTTTTGTCCCATATCTTCTTTCACTTGGTATTTCCTTGTAGTGGATGAAAGGGTCCAAAGACAATCTTGGGTGTATTTGACCAGTTCAATGGCTTGGAAAGGAAGGGTTGGTACCATGAAAAGTACAGAGGCTTCAGAATTTCTTCCTGCTTTTATAAAAAGTGGAATATATGTATGGTTCAGTACAAAACTATGAGGAGGGTATTCAATACTGTGTGGCAAATAAGTAGTCCTGATTGGTTGGTATTTTCCCTGCACTCAGTCACTGTTTGGGAAGGGCTGTTGGTTCTTTTGCAAATATTATAAAATAACAAACGTGCCTGGCTGGTCCCATTGTGCTCTAGTATCCTGATCTAAAAATAAGCAGAACACACTATCCGTTCCCTGCTGCCTTTTCATTGTAAAATCAGAACATTTGGATCAAAAAAGGGCTGGTAATTCTATAGCCCTAATTCTATCAGACAACCCGCACACACCAATGCACTGAGGAGAGGGTTTCATATATGGAGAATGAATTTTGTTTTCAAATTATTTCCAAAGAGAATCACTGGGGGGTGGGGTGGGTTATTATTACCCTAAAGTTATTACCCTTAATTATCATTTGAATAAAACGTCCTGCCAAAAAAAAAAAAATCCACCTTCCCAGTTCACTGCAGGATGGGTGGTAGAGGAACATGGGGAATGTGGCTGGCTAATGAAAAATTCCACTGGGAAACAAGGGGGCTAACTTTCTGGCAAATGATAGCAATGCACCAATTCTATGCCAGGAAGTATTTGTTTAATCAAAACCAGCATTTGCGCCTTTGGAAATATTTGTTTTTGATTAATAAACAATTTCTGGCTTCGCATTTATACCCCAATTATGTGGAATGCTTCTTGCATTCTTGCTTTTTTTTTTTTATAAGTAAGCTAACAATACCCTTCAGATATGCTTAGTTCATATGTTGAAACAGATCGTGATAATTAAGATCAATCAAGAGTTCATATGTAAAAACAGAATTATTTCAAACCTCTCCCACCACGGAGGGTATTTAACACCATCAGCCTATATGCATGTATTCTTTAGAAGAAAGGCCCACTGATTTACCAGATTTACTTTGATAAACTAATATAGGAATTCAGTCTAAATCTAAGTAATGCCCTGAGCTTTAATTTGTCTATTATATTCACAATTGCAATCTTTTTTGCAATTTGATAGATTTCGCTATTTTTATGATCATTTTACTTTCTCTAATTTTTCACAGATGTTTTTACCCAAGGCAGAGTTTTGAAATTCATTTCAAGTTTCCCTCAAGGTAATCATGTGTGATTCACTGAAACTACCTTAGAATTACATAGATTAAAAGGTTACGTTGGCTCTTGCTTTTTCAGATCTTTCAAAAATCAAACAAAGATTTGTTTGTATGGGATTGTTTGTTTGGGATTTTTGTATCCCAAGCTTGCCTGTATTTCGCAAGGCTGTGAAGACCTGGCTTTGACGGCAAGCATGGACTTGATCATTTGTCCTCTTTCCTCCCCCGCTAGTGTTTGATAGAGTGAGTGAATGGGTTTTGATTTTTATTGTATAGGACATGGTTTTTATTGTACTGTTTTTGCCGCCTCGAGTTCTCCATTGGGGTGAAGAGAGGCGGGATATAAATCCAATAAATAAATAAATCCACTTCACCAGTGGACTTCTTTAAAATAAAGACAATTCATTTGATACAACTATTTTAATTTAGTCACTATTTTAACAAAACTAGTTTGTTAAAACTCTATTCTCCAGCCAACATAACTCACAGAACATGTTTGTTATATAAGCTAACTATAAACATTCGTGCACCCTTAAGCTATAAAGTTACAAGCATATCCTTCGGTAGTTTCCTTCTAAGAACAGTTGCTTACAAAGCAAAGCTTATATATACCACAATTAAGCACTTCAAAATCTTATTGATTTCTATGGGAGGAATTTCAGAGAAATTAATGATATTTAAAACTATTATTCAATTCTGCCAGCTGAATTCTGATTTCTGAAACATTTTTGTTCTATTGCTCAGCTAATATTAAAAATGTCTTAAAGAAAGGACAGATTTAATTGACTGAATATGAAACTTTCGCTTAAAGTGATATAAAAATGAATTTATAGCTATCAAAACATATATAGTGATAATCAAAAGTTCCTGGGCTTGTTTTATGTTAAATTTGTGTATAATTGAAATGGAAAATATTTTTTACCACATAAGTATAGCCAGTTGTGCACTTTGGGATAGATATATATTTAAATTTAAGTCAATCATCCACCAAGGAAGCCCACTATTTATTCTCAGATATCAACAAGAATTTCAGAGAGATTTCAGAGGATAAAAAATATGTTCCCCAAGCAGCATAATTATGTTAATATTTTGTTACTACTGGGGAAAAAAACCCTATACATTTGGAAACCCAACAAATGAAACTAATTCATAACTCTGAATTGGGAGCTAGCCGATTATTCATAAACAGTTCCTGGCTTCTGCACTTTAAGACGAGTTTTTTAAGGGCTACTGCCTGTGCCAACGCCAAAAGACAACTTACCAACCATACCTACCCTTATTCTCTAATTCCTATAATAATGGTACATAACAGCAAAATGGTCCCAAAATAGTCCAAATCCTCGCAGAACTGTGGAAACATATAAATGCCCCCTTACTGGAACAGACACAGTCTACTTTTCTGAAAAGTACCTTGTGGGTTGGATAAGTCTACACCAGCCCCAGAGAAGAAACAGAGTTGGGAAAAACCCATATATAAAAGCCATTTGGTAGTTATTATTTAATTATTGGCTGAAGATCCTATCCATGGAACCAGATCGACTGCCCAAGCTGTGCTTTGAAGAACAATTACACAAGCAACCTTACACTTGGGCCACCCAACTTTCATTTCTCAATATGGATTCTCCATCCAATTTCTAGTCCAATCAGATCAAGAAAGGCCAAGAAAGCTTTCAAGAATTATTGATGTGACTGCCCAAGATGGCATTATAGCCCTTCAATACATCAAGTCTCTGAAAGGGCTGGCTCAATTCAAATCAGTCTCCCAGTTACAAAAATATTTAACAACTTATGTGCTTCCACATCTCAGAAGACCTTTTTCTAGAGCTCTAGTCAAACAACTTGACTTCATGGCACGATATGTAAGCTTCACAGAGTCCCACTTGAAAAAATACTGTGCCTTTGTGAAGCACCAGTTATTGAAGACAGTGGACACATTCTTGTTGACTGCAAATTTTACTCTCTAGAAACGTTTGCTTATTTAGACCCATATTTAGACCCACAAAACTCCAGATCAATACTAGATGGAAACAGATACAGAGTAGTGCCCAGAGTAAATAGTAACCCTAAATAAACTTCTTATTTTGGGTTGCTTCAGTTAACGTCTCCACAAACCACTGCATACACTTCTTTTATGTTTATTTAGGGCTCCCAATTTGCATTGTGAAAATCCAGTATACCCACCCACCTGCAAACAGTTAAGATTTCTCTCTATCCCTCTCTGTTCCCCTTCTCTCTCTTTCACACACACACACAACACACACACACACACACACATAAAATACACATCTGGAATTTTGCAGTCCAGCTCTCATGATTAGAAAAATCTCTTGGAAAAGAAGAAATGTAAAAACGAATATAAAGTGATGAAACACAGAAAAGAGCCCCTGCTTCCATGCATTCTGTCATCATTGAAGAGTGTCAATTCGATTCACAGCTAATGGGAAGAATCTTAGTTTTTTTATCATTATTCACTAGGTTTATATCCTAATCCCATCATTTCTTCAGGGTCTCAAACTATATTATTCCCATAACAGCAGCCGTATGTATCTTATATAATCACCAGGAGTGGAATTCAATTCAAAGAGTCTTTATCTTGATTCTTTCTACATCAGGTATACAAAACATTGTTCATGCAATCATTTTCCAAGTCTTGCAGGGAACACACAAAATCCCCAGGTTTCTCTCTTTTTTAACTTCTTCAATGCTTTCTTCACATAAAAAAAAGCCCTAAAACAGAGCAAGTTAACTAAGCTTGGCAGAGATCTGTTTTTGGAGGCAGGATGACTCCTTTATTACCCCTTTCTTTTAAAGGGTTGACATTCACAAGAAACAATTGTGCTTTTATTGTGGCAATATGTACCATGCAGAAAAGCAACTTGCCACTTGGAGTAGCTTTATTACCTTAAATTTCTCCTCACAGTGTATAGTGCAAATCAAAAGGGAAAGAAAATAATGGAGATAAAGCTGGCCAATAATGAGGAATGTGGGGCTTCAAAGAACAGGATGTTCTTATTTACCAACTAAAGCCAATAAAACAACAAAGAACATGGTACCATCAGAAGTCCACTTTGAAGACATGTCACAAAAAGAAGACTTGGAAATATTTGCAGCAAAGACAGTATTGGGAAGCATTCTTACTCATGTTACACACCCTGAAAAATAAATCAGTTGAAATCTCTGCCAAATCACTGTCCGTCACACCAGCCAGTCTTTTTCACTTGTAGTCTACCACCAGGGATTGCTGGACCTGGCATTGAAAGAGGATTTAACACTGTCCATTGACCTAGCGCAGAGTTTCCTTGTCCTCTTTATTGGGCAGAAAGGACTTCAGTGAACACAGCAGAAGACTGTATGGAAAAACATTCAAATGAACGGAGGCATCAGAAAGTCAAGACAAACGTATGTGTCCAGTTTTCTGTTTTACTCATTCACAACTGGCTTTTACAGGTATATTTAACAAGTACTACAAGTACCCTGTCTTTGCCAAAATTCAGGCGCCTTGAACGAGATGCCATCTGGGATAGGCTTTTCTCTTTTATGTTTTTACTTCCCCATATTTATTCTTGTTCTCCGCCTGCTTTCTCTCCTTCTGCCTCAACCTTCACTCCTGCCTGTGTTTCATTTTCCTTACCCAATTTCTCTCCTCCCTCCTTTCCAGGCAATGGCACTTCTTTCTGTTCCTCTTTTGAAAAGTCTTGACTTCAGGGCCAATCTTACACCTTTTTCTCCCAGAGACTATTGAGAAAGCTCTAGCTATGAATCCAGCAGCCTATCTTTAGAAGCACTGCTGATCACTTGAACATTGAACATAATCTCATATGCGTCTCTATCTCTAATATTTAATTCATCCTTTCATTCCCTTTTCATTGCTTATAAAACTCGTTTAAGGAACTAAATCTCTGTTGGTTCCTGACCTATAAAGGACAAGTCCATCTATATGGGCTAAGGTTTGAACTGAAATAACAGAGTTTTTCAAGACTAGGCGTTTGCTTAGTTTCCTGCTCTCCACCATCAGCATCAATAGCTGGTGCTCAAATTCATCATAAGAACAGGAGTCCCCTTAGCAATGTAACAATGTTGTGTTTCCTTGAACATGGGAAACAGGAGGACCTTGTCTTGACCTTCACATTAGGTGTTTGGTTGTCTTTGCTCACAAATCAGTCCAATGGAAACAGAACACTCTGAGTCTCAAATATAGCAGATAAAGAGACAATCAGGAACAACAAAAATATATGGTTAATACTGGGTCTTAGGAATTCAGCTGGAGCAAACCAATCTGCAAACATCATCACTTTCCTCTCTGAACCATAAAACAACCCTGCATAGATTTGGTAGCCTATTAAAAATCTGTAAATATATTTATTAACACTTCATTTTATTTATTAAATTTATATAGTGCCCAATTCATGAGAAATTATTCTGGGGCTGGGCAACATACAATAGTGTTAAAAAAACAATACATTTATAAAAACAAGTATTTAAAGATATAAAAATTAAGACTTTGCTACGCCCAAGACTGTTAATTGTTCCAGAAACAAATCTAAATGATTCTTTTGAAACATCTGTAACACACGTTCGCTAAAAAATTTTTCATATGAGTAAGTACATGAGACAATAGTCTGAACACATGTCTGTCCTTGCAATATGACAGAGTTCTCTTGCATGGAGCAATGATTTCATTTGTTCCCCTTGGATAAGTGAAAAGCTAGATCTAGGCCTATGATGCTGTTCTTCATGGTTGTTCCTTACGATGGTCATTCATTGGACAACTTTGAGGTGCTTTATGCATTTGTTTTATTCTGCCATCAATAGTTGACTTGGTGATCTAAAATCTTTCCACCTTATCAATAGGGATGGTAGTAACTGAAGAGGATGCAAAGCTTGGTGCTATTCTGAGAAGGTATCATCTCTATCTGACATTGGGCTTCAAGACCTCAAATAAGGTCTATTTATTGAGCCAAGATCTCAAGAGGAAGCCCAGCGATTCATTTAGAGACACTGATCAAAGTGTCTGCTTTT
Organism: Boaedon fuliginosus; assembly: GCA_027560395.1. Taxonomy (NCBI): domain Eukaryota; kingdom Metazoa; phylum Chordata; class Lepidosauria; order Squamata; family Lamprophiidae; genus Boaedon; species Boaedon fuliginosus. Next base: position 85,219 of record JANHGC010002877.1, on the reverse strand, counting down.
TGTTGTTTTATCTACTCCACACAATATGTGTCGATGTAGAGGAGGCTGGGATCTTAGAATCAGCTACATAACAGTGTTATGTAAAAATAGTTTAATAGAAAGATAGAGATAGAGAGGATGTCTCTGAAGAGACTACATGTGCAGGTATCCAAAAAGAAGTGAAGGAGGAGGAGCATGCAAGGTCCTTTTATATGTGGGGGGGGCTACATATCCCCTACATGTGCCACAGGAGCAGCATTGATAAGTGCTGCCACCAAGAGGTATATTGGGGACAGTGTAGGAGCCCAATTTTGGGTGACAATATGTTTCATTGAAAATTTAAAAACTTGACCCAACAGAATAATTATGAAAAGAACCACTGAAGAAGTACCCTAGAAGGAAGAAGACATGGAAACTTGTAAGAAATGTACTAAATTCTCATAGCACCTTTGCTAAATAGACAAGGAACATAGCATTATTCCTCATTCATTCATTAATAGCTAGATATCAATTCATAGCTGGCAGCAGCAGTAAAGAAGAATGGGAAGCATGGGAAGTGTTTTCTTCTCTCCTTCTCTGGACCTAAATATAGGTATTAATGTCAAATGCATCTGCTAATTATCCACAATTAATAAGGCAATCTAATCTTGCTCTAAGCCAATTCTACAAATGTTGAAATAAATGTGATTGAACAGTCTATTGTGTTTTTTTTAATGTAAATTTACATTCATTTTACATGTAATTTTTACACATGTATTTTCTACAGTTTTATCCAATCCAATCCAATCTAATCTAACCTAATCCGGTTTTGCATTGAAACCAGCATTGCAGAGTTCAGAGCAACAGGTAATATAAAGGATAATCATATCCCATTCAGGAAGTTAGAATTAAGCCAGCTTGATTAATACTGGAGCTGAAAAATTCTTTGTTTCTACTGAACCAGCCTGAGGAAAAGGTGAAGGAACTGATACTGTTCTGATTTAACTAGGAACACAATCAAGAAAAATAAAACCAGATTAAACATTCCTGTAAATCCAATGTTCATCAAATCCTGGATACTGATATCTGGATGATGTAATTTTTCATTCTGAAAAAAATTTGAGAACTTTTTTCCAAATATACAAGTTAAATGGTAATGTCAATAAATACTTAGCCTTGCTATTAAACTAAGCTCCTACATGCCTGTTAATGATGGCTTGTACACCAAAGGTATTTGTATGCATTGTTTCCATATTTTGCTAGGGCCGTCGGATCTAAGGCTGCATGAATCCAGCTAGCTCACCATATGGATTGATTTAAAAGCAATGCCTCCAACATTATAAGTCACTATAAGATGGCAGTACTGGCATCGTAGCAGCTCTGATATGCTTTCACTTCAGTTGGCAAGAAGTTGCTATGAGAAAAGGTTGCGTTGCTAGCTTGAAATAGAAGCTAGCAGTGAGTGATTGTGCTGACAGTGCACTTTAAATTAAAGTGAAAATTTGACTGCACTTTAAATAACATACTGGACTGAATTTTTGACTGCTGACAAAGAGTCCACCCTATTTAAATTCACCACCAAATGCAGGTTATTTATGTTGATGACTATGTAGTCTTGGTGTGTATGGCTGAGTCAAAGAAGATGAAAAGATGGTGAACTGGAAAGAACTTGTTTGTGTGATCAAGAATGAAATGGACAGGCTATGATGGCTACCTATGGGCTTCCTGCAAGAAAGGTTGATAAACCAATCAAGCACAATCAGCAGATCTCTTCAAAGGGAATTCCTTCTAAGTTTGGCATTACACAGGAATGTGTAGGTCACATTACGGATGTAGATTTGTACAGATGGGAAATTTGTGAAAAAAAAGAATTCATCACATGCCGTTAGACGAGATGGAAGCTTCAAGAGTGGAGATTTGCCAGCAGTCATTTCAGTTATGCGAATGTAGATGAGAAATTGCTTCACGTATTCTGATAGCCTTTGTTTCATTGTTATGACCCAGATATTAAGTAATTAAGTCTGTGAAATATCATCACAAGCTTCACTTGTGGCAGGACTGTCAAACTTGCAGCCTACCGGCCGGATATGTCCTGCACTAGCCACTCCCATTCCAGTTTAGCGAAGAGGAAAAAGTCCTGATACATCACGTGACAATGCCGTGACAATGCACGTTTGACACACTTGATTGTGTGTGGGGGGGGTGGGCGGTAGGGAATCAATGTAGAGGACTTCAAACTAGATTGGGAAGTAAGATCTTTCACTCCCTTTCTGAATACCATGGATCGCTTGTACCTTCTTCGTGTAGTGATATAGGGAGAAAGTGAGCAAGATCCTTGTTTTCCTGCTACTGCAATAGTGAGATTTGGGGTGTTTTATGGGGCTTTTTTGCAAGCACCTGCATTTTGTTCCACTGCGCTTTCTGCTAAGAGCCAGACTAATTATCAAGGTGAAAAAGCAGAACTATTACATCTTAAAAATCACTGTGGTGGAACAATTTAGTTTCTTTTTTGTTTACTCAAAGAGGAAAGAGATTTGTTTCTCAGTGCAGAATTAAGTGGGCAGAACACCTCCTTGCTTTTTCTATCCTGATAACAAGAACTGGGTCCAGCTAAGGATTACAATCAGGGATGGGTTCCTACCGGTTTGCTGGTTACCCGCTTTGTGGGCACGCTTCCTGATCGCCTGTCAAACACATGCTGCATGCGTTTAACTTCGAAATCTTCGTGGTGTTCTGCGAGCACTCTGATCCAACAGCTGCGCGGTGGCTATCCGCGGATAGCTGCCACACAGCTGTTGGATT
>JANHGC010002877.1:65703-78782 GCA_027560395.1 Boaedon fuliginosus | reverse complement strand
AACTGACTGAGGCACCATATTCAAACCTCTGAGGCACCATGTTTTATACATATAAATTCCAGATTTGCCCCAGCGGCAATGGGCCCAAGACACACGGAGCAGCCCCCAATGTAAGGTCACCTATGATGTTGGAGGTGGCACAGGGGCTTAAGAAGGCCCACAAACGGCTGCGGCCCAGTGCCCCTGTCAAGCCCTGGCTGCCTTTCCTCAAAGCTGACCCGGCCTTGCCTCAGAGACCTGCCTGGCCAGAGCAGAGATGTGGGAGGGGGCGCCAGGGGCTAAAGAAGGCCCGCAAATGATTTTGGAGAGGGCACTGGGGGCTTCAGAAGGCTTGCAAACACTGTGGCACAAATATACTTCTTTTAAAAAAAAACCGAAGCAAGGCCAGGTAATCAGCTAGTACTTAATAAAGAGCAACACACTCCATTTTTGTCCTCCTGGTGATAGGACAATTGGAAAATGCAGATAAGTCCTGGGAAGCTTTTTCACATCTCTATTTGAGTATCTTCTTGATATGTTTTAGAAAATTGACACTTTCATTATGTAAATATATGCTAGAGCAAGGGATTCAGGGTTTCCATTTATTGTAGTTCTGACAGTTGAGAATATGTCACCTAAATTGTGATCATAAAATATCATAAAAATAATTTCAAACAGTTTTTTTCACTTATAGGCATTTCAAATAACTAGTATTACTAGCATTAAATGTGGTAAACTTTGAGTAGCTGAGTTTTCTAAAACATAATGTAAGTTTAAAGGTATAAAATTATACAAAGCAGGTGCATAATTAAATAATGCCCAAATTAAGTTTAGGCAGTATTGAATTGCCATTCATTTTAGGACTCAGGACTTAATTACTGTAATATTTATCTTGCAATATTTAGTTGAAGAAAAGTTTAAGAAAGTATGTACTTTAGGCTAAATCAGTGTTTATTTAATCGTTATGGATTAACATTGTGACAATACATCACAAGGAAGACAGGGCAAGTTTAAATATTGTGATCATTTTTGTAGGTATGATTTTATGTTTAGCACTCTTCAAATGCAAATTTGTTTGGTCTCAGAGAAAGAGAGGAGGATTAGTTAAAAAAAATAGACTGCTGTTCTAAAAACATAAACTTATTTTCATTCTCTGATGGTCACAACCATAGATGAATATATACTGTATGTCATTCATTCTGCTGCCTGGTTTTTTTCCCCTATTTAGTTGCTATTTGTTGTCTGCTGCCATGGTTTTGATGAAAATGCAATCATTGTACAGAAGTCCTAATTTGTACGATATTCTGTTGGGGTTTTTTCCCCATTACCTGCTCAAGTAAACTGTAATATATCGTAATCAGGGTTTGCACTAGGATTTGCATTCTCTGGGATGCAGTACACAGTATGTGTTTGTGTATACATGTTGCAGCATTCTTTGAATAGTGTACATTGCAAAGAAAACAAAATTTTATAACATGTAAAATTATTTAGGAATTTGCACATCCAGCCATTTCTAGATGTTTTCCATCCCTCAAAATATCTGTGCAATGCTGTTTTGGTACCCACGCAGATTCGGCTCTATTAACAAATCCTCTTTCAGGAGGGTAAGTTAGCAACATCTTAGCTAACTTTTGTACACTGGGCTCCTTCTTTAGATTCTACAATTATGTTGGTGCTTTAGGCAAAACTCTTGGATTTACAGTGTCTTTCTCTGCAGCAAGTAAAGCAATGTAAGAAAAGAATTCATTCATTTAAAGAATTTAGGACAAGATCTCAAATAGTTATCAATGTTCCTTATTCATACAAACAAGAATATTCAAAAATATGTGTTGCCTAATAACCAAAATGTTATTCGATATTTCCAGCAGAAAGTGGCATGAGTGTCAAAATTTGTAACTTCTGCTCAATATATCCTTTATATTGTATCTGAAGACTTTGTCCACAGATTTTCATACAGAGGTCCACTGATTTCCATAACAATAAACTAGTGGAATAGCTTGCCTTCAGAAGTTGTGGGTGCTCTATCACTGAAGGTTTTTAAAAAGAGACTGGACAACCATTTGTCTGAAATCCTATAGAGTCTCCTGCTTCAGCAAGGGGTTGGAATAGAAGACCTCGAAGGTCCCTTCCAACTCTGATATTCTGTTATCTAGAAGCTTTATATACTTAGGGTCCTAAAATACTTAAAAACCTATGTTAGAACTTGGACAATACAATTCAGATAACCAAATACAACAAATTATTATTACATCAATATTTTTCCATTCATAGAGCACACAATGGAAGTTGGGGGAAGGGCCAGCAGTAGTGTCCATTGTTGTGGAACACAGACAAGGAGTTTGGCAATCACTTTACAGCAGCCTCTGAGACCTAGTTTTTAAAAAAGAGGTAGATGAGATAACAAACCATATAAAGAGATAATTTGCTTGGTTTTTAAATAGAAGCTCATATGATGACGTGTGTGTCTCTATGTCTTGGTATAACCACATTTATAGTTTAAGATGTGTCTGTCCTGCCGAGGCCAAATGGACTCTTAGACAAATTAAGACATCTAATCTGGACTGGGATTGTTTGGCAATACCTTGCAAATCAGGGCAGTGGGCCATCCCATCTTCCCATCAGACAATTCCCTGCTGCGGTGCTCTTCCCCATTCATTTCCAGGAAGGCAACTGTCCATTGATTTCCTTCCTATGGACAGATATAAATAGATAGATTTGTACATGGCTGTATAGATGTATAGATACCCAGCAGAATGGGTGACCTTGGATTAATCATTATCTCTCAGCCCAAACTACCTCACAGGATTGTTATTGTGGGGAAAATTGGAGGAGGAAGTAGTATTAGGTATGTTTACCATCTTGAATTGTTTTTAAAAATAATAAAGGTGGTATAAAATAATAATAATAAATAAATGGTAAGGTAGCAGATTTCTCTTCAGGCTAGATGGGTATGCTTAAACTGACTACTCTCAAAAGAAAAAGTATATTAATATTGACATTTTTCCTCTTCCCTTGCTTATAGATCGGAAGTTACTGAAAGAGAATATTTGGTTCTGAAATGTTGATTCTAAAGTTAAAGTGACAATGACAACATGGGTTATTACAATCTGTAATAAACTCAGTTTTAGCTTCAGTTTGCTGCTCATAAAAGCAATATATTTTAAAGGAAAAGAAGGCCAAAAAAATCAATTTCATTTGTCAATTATATCACAGATGGGTTTCTCGGTTTGGAAATTAAATCCCTATCCATGTTAAGCATCTGAGATAATGTTGTCAATACTAAGTTTCATGCAGCATTTTGTGGTACTCGAGAACTGGCATTGTTTTACCTCTTATAGGTCAGCCCAAATAAATAGCTGGGTGATTATAATCACATTATTTCTCAAAGCTTTCAGAATCAAGCTCTTTATTTAGAGGGGGTCATGTAATGAGATGAAATCTCTCTTTCTCTCTGGACAGTATGTAAGTATTCCATGCAATGTATTTATTCAGTTCCACTGGCAAAAAGATAAGAGCCCTCCGTGAAAGCAGCTATGAGATATCTGCTGGATGTGCTTTTGACCAAAGGTGAACTCACACGAAGGGAATGTCTGGTGTCAAGGGATTTTATTGGCCATATCTCTGCTAAGGTCAAGGACATTTTGGCTTCCAGACAGACCTCACATTTGTATACATTTTTCTCACAAGGGTGCCATATGAATCTTCAAATACTTCAAATAGAGTCATTTATGGCCCTTCTCAGTTTCTAAACATTATTAAATATCACTCTATAATTTATTCTCTAGTCCCTTTCCAGATAGATCCAACTCACTGGAAAGGATGGACGCAGCTAGGAAAAGATAAAACATTGCCCTCCCCACAAAAAAATTCTTGTCTGATTAGCGAATAGTTTATAGTTTGTGCATAAGGGTTGTTTTCGCTGGGATGCTTCTACTGCCTTTCTGCCTCCGATTATCTCATGGTATGAAGTAACTGCTTTGTCTTTTTCTCAGAAGAAGAAAAATGCAACTCTCCACTCCCCCTTCCCTCATATAATGTCATCATGCTCCTACATAATTATTGTTTGACCTTATAGGCTTTCTCTGATTCAAATCCTAGGAAAACCCTTAATTGTTTTATTATTTTGGGGTATTATTGTGGAGGCTGTTTGGATGGAAACATCTGAATGATGTACTGCAATGGAAGGGAAAGCCTCTGGCCATTCTTTTGTTCTGCCTCCTCTATAGAGAATCCAGCCATGTATGAGTAATAGAATAACAGAACAAAATAACAGAGTAGGAAGGGACCTTGAAGGTCTTCTAGTCCAACCCCTTCTTTAGACAAATGGTTATCCAATCTGTATATCATTATATGTGTTATATGAATCATTACATGCAATACAAGTGGGCACTTCAAAAGACTACATGTTCCCCAGAGTGAAATATATCAATTTATTAAGCCCTGGATACAGCGCTAGAGGAATTTATTTAGGAATAAAACTCACTGAACATAGTAAGACTTATTTCTGAATAAAGTGGCAGCATATCACTTGTGCCACGTAGGGTACCTGTAGGGGGAGATGTTGCCCACTGCATATATAAGGGGCTTGCATGCCCCAAGTGTCTTCACTCTTGAACAGATTTATTTATTTATTTATTTTTATTTGATTTATACCCCGCCTCATTTCCCTGGTCAAGGTTGTCATCTCTGATGAGACGTACTTACCCTACCCTCAATAAACTATACTTTGATGATTACCCCTGGTGTGGTATGTAGCGATCCAACGATCCAGGCCTTCAACCTTTGACAGTCTGTCTGTCTGTCTGTCTGTCTGCCTGCCTGCCTGCCTGCCTGTCTGCCTGTCTGCCTGCCTGCCTGTCTGAGAGAGATTGAGGGGACAACAGGAGGGGAAAGCAGGGGAGAGAGAGAGAACACACAAGGGGGAGAGAGGGAGATGGACAAGAAAAATAATATAAAAATGAGAAACAAGCTAATAAATGTATTTCCTAAAATAAGACTGGAAAGAGACCACTCTAGACCTAGTCTCATCCTTAACATTTTTTTGGCAAAATCAAATGCCCTGATGACCATGGGACAAAATCTTATCTGAATGATATGACCTTTTGACTTGTTGATTTCTGTTGTCTCTTTCTCATGTTCAATTTTTGTTATCTTTTTAGAATCTATTCTAAAAATCTACTCCCTGTGAGCCATATTTAGAACTACGTTCAAGGCATAGAATAAGAGAATAAGTCTGGAACAAATAAAACAAGATTCCACCAAAAACATAGAAGAACGGCATCCAATTTTCAAAATAAATAACTTTATTCTTTAATTTTGAAACTGCTCAAACTTTTCATTTATGGCATCTTACACATTTTCAGCTGATAGGTAACTGCCTATGCTAATCAAAATGTTTTTTCAATATGTCCAGAAAATGTAACATAGACTTCTGGCCTGGTAGAATGTAGTCAGTTACTCTGAAGCTTCAGTGGTACTTTGCTGAAGTAGTCTTAGGTCCAGTTCCTTATCTGGCCTTATTTTTTTAAGGCAAATCAGAAACTTCTAGAAATTCAGAGGCATCTGTGGAATAGATCATTTTGTTACTATATTACCATTAATAAACAAGTGAATAAAAATAGTCTATGTTAGTTAAAATGATATTATGTGGCTAGTTAGCTGTTGGGCTGCAATGCATGGAAAGCCAGTTTGGTGTGATGGTTAAGGTGCTGGCCTAGAAATCAGGACAGTGTGAGTTCTAGTCCTGGTTCAGGCATGAAAACTGGAAGGCTGAATTTGTGCCAGTCATTCTCAATCCAACCCACCTCACAGGACTGTAGTTGTGGGTAAATAGGAGGAGGAAAGAGTATTATGAATATTCGCCACCTTGAGTTATTTATAAAAAAAAGAAAGGTAAAGAATGAAAATAATACATAAAAATATAGTAATAATTAGAATAACTAGATATGGGCTGCAAATATCTGTCATGATCACTCAGTGAAAACAAAAATGCAGAGTTTTCTGTATCTCTTACCCATCATCTGGTTGCCAAAATTTTTGCAGCCTACATCTAATACTTGTTGTGATTATCTACTATGATATGTAGTAGCCTAAGCCAAAATATGGATGGGATTGAAATTTTGATAGGAAATAGAGGACTGAAAAGTAAAGATCAAACATTTAGCAGTTCCAACCTGCTTTTTCCATGTTCTAAATTATTTCTCTTCAGTTGCTTTCATGGTGGTTGTTCTTGAGGAAGTGGAGTGAGTCGAATAGTTATGACTTACCACAGACTAATATTTAATGCTTAATGGGTTGTGAATAGTTATTTAATCTTCATGGCAGCCTACAAAAATGCTGATTCTCAACTTTTCTTGTCTCAGGAAATAGAACTATTTCCTGTTTAACCTATTCATTTTTAAAATAATGTATTTTAACACTGTGACATGTACTTTAGATTACATTATACAAACTGTTAGAAATATGAGTTCTGCAAGATGAAACCCAATTTTCCTACTTCACAGTTAGATTCTTACCATTATGTTTATTCATTCTTCTCCATTACTTTTTTTTTAAAGTTCATGGAATTACTTCCTGAAAGGAGGAAGTCAATGCAAAAAGTGAGGCAATCTTGATCACTTTCTAGCTGATTGAAACCATCTGTTTGAGTTCCACTGCTATCCAAGAAATAGGCTTTATCATGTTAAGTGTTTAGTTATCATCATTTGTAGAGCAGATGCCTAACTTTTGAGATCAACCATAGATTGATTACATTATTTCTCAGTGTTTGGAGCTTCTAAGCTATGTTCCTCCACTGGGGAAAAGAAATGCAAATTTTTGGAGTTGTTTATTAAAACGGCATTTGTCATGATGTGGCACCATAGCCTTGAAACAGCAAAGATGGAATTCTTTGGGAGCTAGTAAGACAGTCCAACTGTAGCCATGCTATATTACAGAATATCTAATGTATGTATGTATGTATGTATGTATGTATGTATGTATGTATGTACGTACGTATGGAGAGAGAGAGAGATGGAGTGTGCAAAACACTTACCTTATCTGGAATGGAAAATCTAAGCATCTCACAGAGGAATTGAACATGAGAGACTGTCACACTAATTTTAATGAATGCTTATGCTTGAAACTTTTAATGTAAATTTACCATCTGTTAATTAAAGTGGAATGTATTGATTTTGACTTGGACACACACATTCCTTTCAAAGTATTCTCCTTAATTTTAAATGAATTATTTGCTGAAAAAACAGGCTATTTATGAAAAGCATCAATAGAACAAGCATCTAGGCAGATAAATATTATCCATGCTTGTTTCAATACAAGTTTTCACTGCTGGAACAGTTAAATGAACCTCCAGATATGGGGTCTGAATGACTGCAGGATATTTAAAATATATAAGTAGATTCCGTTTTAGAACTTGACAAACTGGTCTATTTGCTTCAATCAAATATTTCTTCTTAGTGTTGTCAGAATTGTTGCTTATATGTTCCCCACACAAACCACACCATCCGCCCCTCCACACATGTAACAGTATTTCTATTGATGATATTGCTACCAGATCTCACTTGCAATATTCTGGACAACAACTAGAAAGCAACAATCATAAAATTACACTTGTTGCTGTTTAAGGGCTTTCTGAATATTTGTGGGCCAGATCTGGATAATTTTTATAATTGGGAAGGATAGCAGTTATCAGTAATATTGTCTGTACTGAAAGCAAAGAGAAGCTCTAGTTCACGGGTGTCAAACTCACATCACATGATGTACCATGACTTTTTTCTCTTCGTGGAGCTGGAGTGGGCATGGCCTAAACATGATGGATCCGGCCCGTGGGCCACCAGTTTGACACCCCTGCTGTATAGACCAGACTCTATGGAACTTTGTGCTATTGATTTGACACTAGTTTTTGAAGCTTTCAGCAAATAAGGTACCTTATTAAACTAATTAAATCCCAGTTACTTTTCATCGTAACAAAAATGTATGTGAAGAAATTCAAATGCATAGAACTACCAAGAACGATGGTTTTTGAAATTTTCATGTATGTTTTCTCCATCCTTTCACTACAGTGCTATATCCATTGGCATGGATAAATACTTCAACTGTCCTTCAATTAGGACAGATTGGGATATATAACACAATCTGGTAGACTTTGTCACATCTTCAGCAAAGGCTGCCTACTAGGATCAAAGTTTTAGCTATGCCTTGTAATCATTATTATTATTTAATTCATTGCCATTGTTATTCTGTACTTTACCACAATCCCATATTTAGTTGTCTTGCACTTCTATTTGCACAGCCCTACATGTTGGGAATAACAGAAACAAAGCCTTTTGGGGCACATTAGCAGCAATGCCAGAGGGCAGGCAGTAGTTGGAAGCTAAACAGGCAACTGAGCCCTAGGGATACCAGTATTGCTCTAGGCAGGTTGAGTGACAATTCAATGCTGAAAATAGTAGAGAAAACATGCTTTACCTCTTATAACCAGTCTTCTGAGTGGGAATGGATGGTTTGTTCCTCAAAATACTTTTTTTAGATAAAACCTCACTAATGAAAATGTTTATTTTAGAACGAGGGGAATATGGGAACGAATCATTAGGATAAATTTCATATAAATATAATGTTCGATAATTTGGTGGTCATACATCTTTCTCGACTGACCTTCTTTCTTTTTGCTAGCCCTTTGTATTTGTCTGACCAGCCTTCATGCTAATTAGCAGCTTTTAATTTTATTCCAAATAACAATATTTTATGTAATTAGAAAACGTTGCTTGGATCTCCTCTGTGACCTTTGATGTCAGCAATTATGGTATCTTTATAAACCAGGCTTGGGAGGATTGTTCTCCTTCCTCCAGAGCTGTGATAGTGTTCCAGGCAGCGTTGGTGGAAGGAGTGAGATGTAGTTCTTAGAAATTCCCACCCTCCTTGTGGAATTCTTCAGGTCTCTTTTCACTCCTGTTTAACATCTACATAAAACCACTGGGTGAGGTCATTTCCCAGCAGGGGGTCAAGTATCAGCAGTATGATGAAGATACTGAGTTATACATTCCATCACAGTTTTCACTTTAAAAAAAAGTCTGACCCTAAGTTTGAATCCCAGCGATAGACATGTCCCCTTTTGTGCTCAAGCTGCTCTCACTTGGTTGGATAAGCAGCTCACAAGAGGCTGTGATTGGGTGTCCTGAAATACCTAAACTGTTGCATAGTTCTGGTAAAGAGAATCTCTTTATTAAGGGAAAATAATTCCCATAGTCTCAACGGGACTCCTTTACTTAATTTCCCTAGGCACCAATTAAAGAAACAGTTTAGAATTTTTAGTGAGTAACGAACCTATAAATTCCCAAGTATTACTAAGCTCTGTTGGAATGAAATGCTCACCACCCACACTTTCACTCTTGGACTCATTCTTCCCATTCACTCACTTGATTCTTACAACCAGAGCTGGCCAAGCCCTTTGTTGGGGCAAGGGGCTCTGCTGGGATCTTTTATTTCATTTATTTTTTTAAATCTACTAGTTGCTGAACTAAATTGCCTTGTGCTACACAAAGTTATAAGATGCTGTTTCAGAGTTTAGTTTTCTAGCCATTCTTCTGGAAGTATCCTATCTCAGTTTCATATAACAGCATCCTGGCTCCTTTTTTTCCTGGTATTGAAAGTGTCTCTAGCTCTTTTTGCAAAGAGTGAAACTTCTTATTTTTATTATAACACATGATTGACTTAAGCATTGCCATCAAGTTCTTTCCCATTGTCTAGAGGCTGTGGTGGCTTCCCTGAGGAAGAATAGGCATATGCTTAATCTTAGCCAGATCAAGTGTCTGTGAGTTCTAGGGCTTCCAAAAATTGATGACTTTCCACCATCAGTCCTAGATAGAGTGGCACTCCTCCAGATAGAACTGGTACACAGTTAAAGGATTCTTTTAGCTAGAAATATAAGAGGCATCAATGGCTAGGAGGGCTTTTTGTACAAAATCATCTTATGGACCAATTGCAGAAATTTCTGGATCAAGAGGTCCTGTTTACAATTACTCCTACCTTGGTCACCCCTATTTGGATTATTGTAATATGTTGTACAAGGATACTACAACTGAAATAGAATGCAGTGGTCTAGGTGGTTATGAGTGCATTTTTGGAGAACTCTGTAACACCTGCATTTCAAAAGTTCCACTGGTTTCTGATAGGCTTCCCAAATGCAACTAAAGGTGCTGGTTATCACCTTAAATATATTCAGGGCACAGGGCCAGGTTATTTACAGGGACCCCCTTTCTCCTATTATTTCAACCATTCTCAAGGTTTGATGGAGGGGGTATGCCCCCATATTAAACAGGATAAAACTTAAGAGAGATACTTTCTGTATCATGGCACTTTTGCTGTAAAAGAGCATACCCTTCCTTCCATGATCAACATTCAATTGGCCCCAATGTTGCCAGATTTTCATAAGGATCTGGTTCTCAGACATTAAGCCAGAACATTAGATGTGCATTACATAGTCAAATATATAAGTGGCATGGGATGTGATGTACTTTAGGTTTGTTTGAGTGGTTTTTTTTTAATTTCATAGCCTCTCAGACTCACATCCACAAATTATACAGTCAGGTAAATTGAACCTCTAAATGAGAGAAAGAATGGAAAGAGTGAGAGGGAAGGCACACATGATTAAGAGATCATGGTTGACAGACTGTTGTTCTCACTTCAAAGCAAGTACTTGAAGATGTTTATGTTTTGTTTATTACAGTTATATTGGCTGAAAATAGGCCATAAAATGAGCACATGGGCCCAAATATTTTTATTCATTTTTTATGTGTTGCTTATACCATATCAGTTTGGTATAATGGAGAGAAGAAGTCTGCAGAAACATTTATTTATATCCCAATTCAGTGATGAAGGTCACTGCATGTGTCTTGATGACAGAAAACCATATTTATCACTCAGTGTTGGGAGGATAAAATGGAGAGCCATTTTCCCAGGTTATAGCAAATGTAAAAGTAATAAATAATCTTATTGGAATTCAGTTAAAATCTTTCCACATTCTGGCTGAATCTTAAAAATGGGCCTTAGTTTTAAATGCTTGAAGAAAATTTCAATTTTAATATTTAATCTTAAGCATCTTCAGAAAATGAGCACTTTCTGTGATGGAAGTGTTCAGGATCCAAATAGACAATAGTGGGCTGGGACAGGTTGCCTAGTATTGCATTTGCAGTTCTGGAGAAAATAAGTGGAGACTTCACCTGAGAAACATTACTAATTTCTTTCCCTCTTTTTTTTCTTTCTAACCTCAAGGAATATTGGAAATAAATTATGTAAAGAGGATTAGGCCTTTGTTGTTATGTCTCTTTCTCTATCGGCAGGAGGCCTGTCCAAGAACCAAACAATATGGGATAAAATGGATATGGTGGCAGAAATTGTCAAAGACATCTAGACTTAGAAGATGGAACACATCTAATTTGAGAGAGAAAAAATATTTTTTTTCCCTAGTGCATCTCTCTGGAATAAGCAGTTAAGCAGTTGTGCAGTTACTCAAAATGTTGCTGTATGTTCTGTTCTTTTCCTAATTATACAAGTCAGCGCAGAACATAAATAGAGTACCTTGTGCTTCATAGTACACTCATAAATACAAAACCAAGCAAACATAATACAAAAAGAGAACAGAATACCCCCCTAAGAGATAATACATAGTGACTCATCCTGATTAGTCCCAGGGGAGTAAATAAGCACCCATGCATTACCCTCACCAGGTAACAAAAAAAATGAATAGCCACTACTATAGCCACTGATAGTGTAGCCACTGATAGTAAGAAATGGGAAAGAATTCTAGAAATGATACTCTGCACATTACTGTGGTTTCAGAATTGCAATGTTTTGCCTGAAAAGAACCCTCCAAGTTTACTTCAGATAAAATCACTTGGTAGTTTGTGGGCCATTATCAATTAGTGCATTGTCTTGAGCATCTGCTTCTCTTAATATTTAAAGATATTTTTATGAGATTTTTACACATTCTCATTCAGGTTTTGGTTGAACTATTTAATCCACAGCCATGGGCATGACTAAATGTAATTTTTTCCCCTTTACTGTTTCTTTTTGCTTTTTCGTTGCCCTTCCTTCCAACCTCTTCTGTTGTCTCCTGCACTGTTACAATTAGGTTCTAACCATATGAGTGTAATTATTCTGATTACATTTATTAACAGCTACTAGTTATGATGCTGCTAAGGAAGCCTCTTAGTACCAGTAATCAAGGAATCACAGGGAAGAAGTGTTCGTGTCGTGCTTGTGGGTTTCTGAGGGACATCTGATTATTTACTGGTAAAATAAAAAAATATACTGAGCTAAATTAACTTTTAATCCAATAACATTCCTTTTATTTTCTCCTTGGGTTTTTAGTTGTATATTAGTATGTAGATTTGCAATTAAATTGTAATTTTGCACTATGAATACATATGACAATTCACATGTACAGGAGGGACCTATTTGCCATTTCTTTATGGCAGGATTTTTTTTCTCTCCCTTTAAAATTAAGACTTTTTTTCTAGTGGAGTTCACACCATCTCTACTTTTATTTTTCTTTTTTCTTTTCATGTTTGGCTAGGTTTATATCCTGCCATTCCTCCAAAGTGGAAGGAGACTTTCCTTTATTTTATTTCTGTCACAACAATCCTATGAGGTAAGTTGGCCTGAAGGAGGATGACTGGTCCAGAGTTTCCATGGCTATGGATGGACCTCTCCCACTTCAAGTCCAACCCTTTAATCACATATGTTTATAATGAGTTGTTACTAAAACTCAAAATGTATCACCTTCTAGATCCAATGAAACAGTTCATAATTCAGGAATGTCTGACAGGAATGCAGAAATGCCTGATTATTCTTTCAACTAAAATTCCTGTTAAGTTGATTATTGTTTAAATTCCTTTTCCTGGATATTGTTGTACCTCATCAAACCCCCTCATCCTCCATCCCCCAAAAATGTACATCGACTTTGTGTATGGTCAAATGTTGATTGCTATACAGAAAGCACAAGCTTGGAACCATCAGGGAATAAATAGCCGCTTCGAGTTCCCCTTGACTGGGGAAGAGAAGCGGGGTATAAATATAAATAAATAAATAAATAAATAAATAAA
>JANHGC010002877.1:32800-43453 GCA_027560395.1 Boaedon fuliginosus | reverse complement strand
GGAGGGAGGGAAGGGGATTATAATGAAAGGGAGGGATGGTCTGAGGGAAGTCCTGCTTTGGCACATGGCCACTGCTGATACCCCTGACACAAGTGATGTCAAGCTGGCCACACCTACCCTGGCCACACACTCCTGGCCCCCCAAAGCCAAAAACTCGCTTGATGCTCAATGAAGGAAATCGAGTTTGACACCCCTGCACTAGAGGATAGCCAAGAGAGGTAGAAAATTACAACTCCTTGCTGTCATCTAGTGGCCCATAGGTTAATAATCCTTTGCCAAAAGAGAGAAAGAAAAAAAATTATATTGATTGGACAAAACAAACACAAGAAGAATAAGAATTCTGCCCCACACATTCTTTATTGGCAAGATTTTTTCTGGTTAGTTACATTGAGAAGGAATTTGACAAAATTAAAATCTGCTTTCTTATATAATGTTCATATGCTTTGATATCATGTACCTTCAGGAATATATTTTAACTTATAATAGAATTTCCATTTATATTTCCTTTCCTTTTAAAGTACAGCACAGGAATCTTTGGTGATATGTGTAATCTTAGACATAAAGATGATTTGCTGATACAGAAACATGGCCCACCATTTTAAACCAGAACCTCGCTGTGCATGTATGCTTGAGGCTAATGGCATATTCCTTGTGGAGTCAGCGCAAAGTTTGCCTTCTTTCACTTACACTTTGTATAAGTAACAGAATATGCTTATCACAACTTGGAGTTTCAGAGTTTACTTCCACAGTGTACCAAAAAATGAACACCAGGTGTGCAGCTGACTGCTGCAATCTTCTTTGCCACCCAAACTTGTCAGGATGGCTTTAATACTGGAGCAAGTAAACTAAGCCCAGCAGATTTTTTCAGTTGCTTTCAATAGCTCATGCCATTCCCCCCCCCCCCCTGGATACATAAAGCAGAGACTGTGAGGTAACTACTAACAGTCTCTTCTCATTGCTGAGAATGATTCTGAATTAAGACAGGGCTCCTATTTTGTATCAATTTTCCAGCCTTGAAATAGATGAAATTTAGATTCTATCTTGGTGCAAAACTGGGCTCGGGAGCCACAGGCAGTTTTACTGCATCTCCATTAATGAACAAAAGAACACAAACGTCTGCTCTATATTTGTCACAAAATGCAATAGTGGAATACAATTTTTGTTCTGCAAACACGTTCTGCAAACATTGTACCCTTCTGCCAAGTTCCCCGTCCTTTACCCTTCCTTAGCTTTTCGTGTCAAAGTCACCCAAAGGCAAGGAATTAACAAGGGTATATTTGCTTAGGTGTTATTCTGACAAAGAAATAGATAAAAATGATAGGCCTGTTTTGGGTGACAGTGAAGTATCTTGGATCACATCTACAGTATTTCAACTTCTGATGGGGGAATGCATTACCACTACTAACATTAATCATATAAAGATAGTTCTTAATTTATGGCTAGTCACATAGCAACCATTTGAAATTATGACTACCTATGACCCAATTTCAAAGTTACAACAGTGCCCGCCTGACGGTCATGTGACTGCTTTTTGGGTGCTTGGCAACTGGATCACTTTTATGGCCATTTGCAACATCCTATGGTGATGTGACCACAATTTTTGACATTTTTTGCTAGTTTCCAGTGTTTATTTCTAGTTTCTGGCAAAATACTTACCCAATTTTGGGGTAAAATTAATTGCTTCACAACCACCGCATTCACTTAACCTCTACTATGATTGCTTAACAACTGTCACATTCACTTAACAATGGCTTTAATCTGGACCACATTCATAAAAACTGGTCCGGACATGTAATGACCAGTTTAACAGTCCTAACAACTTTCAGCCATAATTCTGGGCTCAATTATGGTTATGTCAATAACTACCCTTATTTCCTCAAGCCATGAAAAAGGAATGATTTGTTTCAGAAAGGATCAATTTGCTGAAAACTTCTGCAATTGGGTAAAGGGAAAGCATATATTTGTGCATGGGGGCACAAATGTTAGGACACTTAAGCTTATTTAATATTCTGAACATGGAAAATTATGATTCACATTCAAAGATAAACATCATAACACCACGCAAGAATATGGCATTTCAGAATCAAGATATTTGGATAATTTTCACAAGTACTGATCTTTTTTTCCTCACGTCTATCACTTAGAATAGTATACAGGCTCCACTGCGTTTTCTAAAGCCGTCACATAGAGATGAATGGAGAAAGTATCAAGCCCAGTTTTTTTTCATATGTTAGTTTTTGTTTAAAATGTGATGATTTATTTTTATTATAAACCACAGTGCAAGAATTTGTAGGCCAATGTGGGGAGAGGAGCAAGCTTGATAAAACCATCATCAAGGCATACATCTATCTTCTGCAGAATTGTAATGGTGTATGGAAATGATCCTGGGAGACAGAAGGAAGAACTGCAACATACACAATGATCTGATATATGAATTTTGAGTCCAAAAGAGGAGGGGTAGCAAAAAGTGTTGGCTTAAGAATACTGAGAGTTGACATCCACAGGTCATAAAAGGTCATAGTTCCCCACCTCTGTGTTACTGTAACCTTGCAATAAAAATAGAGCTAGTGTTCCTGGGTGTGCTTTGTGACTGGACTACCTCAAGCTTTCCTGTTCTGGTCAGCAATTGCTTTGCCAGCAACTTGGGAAGGGGTGATAGACACTAATTTTAGAATGTCTTTATCTGCCCAATGCATTTCCTTCTTAAAAAATAGAATTGATTTCTTTTTAATTGCTGCAAGCTGCTCTGAGTAACGCAAATGCCACAAGAGGATGGAGTAAAAAAAAAATCTCAATAAATTAATTAAGTGTCCTGTCTTATTGGCTGATCATATAGGACTGGCTGTAGCTCATCTTCCCCACATCACCCACCCCCCTCAAAAAAAAAAAGAAAAGAAAAAAAGAAAATCAAGGACCCAGAGGAAAGAAAATCCCTTAGTCCTGGAATTCCCTAACAGTGTTCTCTGTGCCCAAGAAAAGCATATTCTCGTTTGGGGTGGAAAATCTCTTTGAAGTGTGTACCCAGATGTCTGTCTTGAACCAGAGTAATATCAATAGGATTGATTAAAGGGAGATTTAAGAGATGAGCAATCTCATCTGAACAATATTTGCAGAATGTTAAATAATAAATTGAGTGATGAATCAAGAAAGAAGAAACATGTGGTCAAACTTCTTTTGGAGACACTACTTCACAGTCCTTTCAGAACATATGACTCTTGCAGTCATATGAAATATGCTTCAATAAATCACGTTCATTTCTTGAGCATCATAAGGCTATTACACAATAAATCAATTGTTCTAGTTTTTTTTTATTAAACCTGCCAAAATTCTGAATGGCTAAACTTGCAATTCATTTCTAATACTCTTTATGCCCATTGCTTTTCCAACATACTATTACTATTTCCACAGTGTCATTACTCCCAGTGTCTATGAATAAAAAGTCTTTCTTGGCAAAATCTCTTTTGAATTTTTGCAAACTTTTCTAATTAAGGCTGAAATTCAGTACTCACCCCTGCAGAACGCAGTGAGACTCATTTGACATTAAACTGAATTAGTCAGTGAGATTTTTTATTATTATTATTTTGAGGCACTGTGAGCAACTCACCCTGAAACTGGATCAAGATTTTTTTTTCCATCTCATTAAAACTAAGTGGCACAACTTGACCCATTACATAGAACACAATCCCTTATAAATATATAAATGGCCTGGATTGCTCCTGCTTTATACTGTAGGATTGTAGCAAAATGGATCTGACATTTATTTAGCTTTGACTAGGGTGCTAATAATAGCTGGTATTTTTATTAATTAATAATAATCCCAAGCAAATTTTGCGAATTATCAATCGCCCTGATCTTTCCTAATATTTCTATGTTTTATTTTCAGTATACGTGTGGGAGAAACTGTTCAAATTCTGGATTTTGAGAACATTTTGTTATTTCTTTCTGATTTGTAATCAAGAGAAGGTTGCCTATGGAATGCACTTCATAAATGCTTGTGGAGATGTTTTAAATTATTGGCACTTTCAATAGCTAAATTTATAGCAAGTGTGAAATTGTTTTTTAATTGATGACATCTGTTCTCTGTTTCTTCATGAAACAATAGATTTAAAAGACGGACTCACCAATAAGATTGCAGTTAGAATTTTATCTGCAGACTTCTGGATTAGGTAAGAAAGATGTAATGGAATGTCAGGAAAAATTTCCCTCCAGCTCTGCACCCATTGCCGCCTCTGGGTGGCACTGCATATGTAACATGATGCCATGTAGTTACCTGTACAACCTACTGGGGGAGCTGCAGCCCACTATGTATATAAAGAGGCACACACTCCTCCCAAGCACACGCTTGCACTTGCATTCTGGTTACATTCTCCATTCCATCTCTTCCTTACCTGTAAGCCTCTGCTGAGGCATGTTCCCTATTTCCCTTTAATAAACCTTTTTTATGTTCAGCATGTTGGTTATGTAGTCCTGTTTCCTGATCCTAGCCTCACATCCCTCACATGGAATACAAAGATCATTGCTGTTAATTAAAGTAGTTGAAATATATGGCACATGAGTAAATATACAAGTCATTCTATAAACATAAAATTACATTATAAATAATGCAACCTATGCATTATTTGGGCCATTGGTGTCAATTTATAACAAATGAACCATCATTTTGATTGCTCATTTCCTTTGGATTAAAATGAAATTTCATAACATTTTAAAGGCTTTTCCCCAATGATCTTCACAGGTATATAATGATCTTTTGGATCTGCAGTTTATAAATGGGGTGTTGCAAGAGACTGCTATCTCTGTTAGGGCGAACTGCATTGTATAACATGAAATGTGTTACAGGTATGCACAAGAATTGCACATGTAAGGTTGTTGTTGGTAGGTTTGCAGCTTGAAAGGGCCTTGGAGGAACCAAATTATCTGGAGTTGACATTTAACTGAGTTAAAAAACTAGGTTATAGCACTGAGAGAACACTTGCTTGTAGATGACCTTTGGCTTATCTGACCTTCCTTGATCTTTTGATGGCCTACAATAGCTTCAAATCACTGAAGAATTGATATACTTTGGGGCCAGTATAGGGAATTGGAACCAAAACAGAATAGATTTTAAGGATATCATATATTATGAGAGCCAGTTTGATGTAGTGTTTAATGTATCAGGCTAAAAAAATAGAGAAATGTGAGCTCTTGTCCCAGCTTAGTTACTAAGTCAGCTGGGTGACCTTGCACCAAACACTCTCTCCTAGCCCAGGAAGAAGGCAAGGACAAATCACTTCAGAAAATCACGCTGAAAAAACTGTAGGGATTTATCAAAGCAATCACCAGGGTTAAATGCTAACACAAAGACAGGAAAAACAAAACAAAAAGAAACAAATCATACTATAGTTTCACTGAATTTGAGCCAAAAAGTCTATGTGATGCTTATTCAGTGACATAAAAAGGCTGAATGAAAATAGTAACCAAAAAAATCAGACCAGTGAACAAATATACAAGCAAGGCATATAAATTGAAAAAAGCCATTTATAATATGTAGCATCACAAGTATTGATTATGATCTAGTTCTCACTGGAACCAAATAATGTAATATGTTTTAATGAAGATGGAACTGACAATGTTGGTAGATACCATTTATAATGATTTTTACAATCAGCTTTTCTGAATTCTTTCAAAACTGAAGTTTTTAAGGTGAAGGAAGAAAAATGTGCCTATCTATAGTTTTCTAACATGTAAAAATATCCTTACAATTATTATGAACTGATACCAATGAGGAACTCAGTTTGACCAATACATTGATGTCAAAGGAATGTCTCACATCTATTTATTCACTTCCTCACATGGATATCAAAACTGTTGGGATGTTAAGTCCTGGAATCAAATGCATATGGATTACAAAGATACCTGTTTTTCCTAAGGATCTCCCCCAGAATATTTACAGCAAAATAAACATCTTGAATTATACTCCAGAATACTTTAAGGCAGTTATAAATTCAAGATTGGCACACAATTCCCCAAACACTGGCTCTCTACAACACTAGAAGCAGTGAGTCCTTAAATGCATGAACAGTTCTACAGAATTCCTTTCTACTCCTTGTCATTCAACAGACCAGGCTGAGAACTGAGGAAGCAGATAGACATTGCAGGGTGAAGGCAGCATGTTAACTATCCTATTCAGGCCGAACACCTGAATAAGTCTAATAATGACTAGATAAGCCTGAAAGTCTTCATAAGTATATCATGAAAATAATTGCAAGGGTCTTTCCAAAGTGAGTTTCAGGCCAGTTATGACACTGAAATTTACATAGATAGCTCATTGATAATTAGAAAGATTTGAACATCGTTGCAGGTAGATTATGATTGAAGGAATGGTATACATTCCCAAATGTTTCCGATAAAACTAAGCTGACTGCAGAAAAGAATTGTGGGTGCAGCAAGTGGATGGATAGATGGATGGACGGACGGACAGCCATTTCAAGATAATGGGGACACTTTAAGAATTAAGGTTCTTTTGCAACCAGTTTAATATGGTAATGATCTTTATCATGGAAATGCACATTTCTGCTGGACATTGCAATGAATTGTCTACCTTAATTAGACCTGTACATTAACAAGAAAGTAACATTTAAATTGAGATTATAGTTTTGTTAATAAGGATAGGGAAACATTTTGGTACACTGTAATAAATAAACCTCAACATGTGTTTGTTTTGCAAAAAGAAAAATTAAAACATTGAGAAATTCATTATTTTAATCACTAACATGTGTCCTGGGGAAAAAAAAGATGCTGCTTTTATTCCTAAACAAAAAATACACACTGATTCTTATTAGCCAATTTCACATATAAAAAAAGACGTCTTCTTCCCCTTCTTTGAAAACCATACATGATAAACCTTATTTGGAAAAAAAATCTTCAAGTTGTCAGTAACATTTCCACATTGCCTCATTCAAGACATATCACTTCATCTAACGCAACCAGAACTGAAGTCCTCTGACAGATGACAAATACATTTGGGAATAAAAACGTTCTTCTCCAATGATGCAATGTGAAGGATGAATCAAATCAGTTGCTGAGCTTCCGGATGGTATCATCACTGTTATTACTACCAGTGTTCTACTCTACTCTTCAATTTAAGATTAAGTTGAACAGAATGGCAAATTTCCATTTGGGCCTCAGAGTCCTCTGGATTCAGGCTCAGTCTAAAGAGAATCTACCCCACTACATGTCATTGGGATAGTTGCAGGGGTGGGATTCAGCTGTTTCGGACTGCTTTGGGTGAACCAGATGTTAATTTTACATCTACGCAGCCCATTTTGGATGCCAGGTAAGTGCATGGAGCCTTAAATGCATGGGAGGGTGAAAAACAGTGCCCCCGGAAGTCTGGAAAGGGCCCATTTGCAGCCTCTGGAGGGCCTCTGGAGCCAGGGGCAGGCAATTTTCACCCTCTTGAAGGCTCGAGGAAAACCTCCAGAGCCTGGGGAGCCTGGGGAGGGCGAAAAACAGGCCTCCCGGAAGTTCTGGAAATCCAGAAACAGGCCCATTTCCGTTCTCCCGAGGGCCTCTGGAGCCCAAGGGAAGCTGTTTTCGTCCTCCCAGAAGCTCGAAAAAAGCTACCAAAGCCTGGGAAGGCAAAATGCCACACCACCACCATGGTGCAGGAGGCTGACTAGGCCACACCCACCCAGCAATCAGGGAAAGAACTGGTTGCTGAAATTTTTGAATTCCACCCCTGGATAGTTGTTCCCTCTATCTTTTTTTTAAAGGTATTAACTACGAAAATGTTCACTTGGCTTTGGTGGATTATCAGGCACTACATTTTGTGTGATGAAAGGAACTAGGAGCCCAAAAGATACTCTCTAAAACTAAAACACAAGAAGACAACGAATGGTTTTCCTAATAATATACAGTACAAGTAACCTAGTTTTCAACTAAGAATTTTTCAACAATGGGAGAAGTATGGCCTATTTTCTGAAACAACTGATCAGAACCACAGCAGTCACAATTTAGGGAAACATGGTAGAGGGTACAGAGTACTTGTTTTTCCCATGCCAAGAACAATGTGACAGACTTTTAAACACTGTTTGTTTGTTATCATTACATTTATTTATTGCCCATCTCATGCTGGGGCTAATATGGGCAGCTTACAACAGTAGAACGTAAAATTATTTAAAAAATGTAAATATAATAGTAAAATAATGAAACAATAAATAATGAAAGTACAGCAATACAGATTTAAAAATGGGTGGGAGGGAGCAGGATGTGTAGGGAGAGAGATGGGCTCAGCAATTAGTCTAATAGCCACCTCCACTGTGCCACTCGCCCATTGGAACCCCAAGCCAACCAGTAAAGGTAGGCCTTCAGGCTCTTATGGAAGGTCAGGAGGTTGGAGGCAGACCTCACCCCAGAGGGCAGGATGTTCCAGAGGACTGGGGCTATGGCAGAGAAGGCTCTTCTCCTGGAACCCGTCTTAACAGTTCCTAGTTAGGCCATTCATACATGTTTGTGATACAATCTATGACTGCTGCAACTGTCTTTTAGGACACTCCCAATCATGTCCATGATTGTACCAAAGATTGTTAAGTACAGGAAATCAGGAGTTTCAAATTAATAGTGCATGCTTACATTCTCTACAAGAATCTGAACTACTAATGGTCAAAGTCAATTGGTGACAGATAAGAGTCAATGGAATGCAGGGTGGACTGGACCTAGATCTGTTGTGGGTGCGAAGAGATTCAAGATTGAGTATGTACTTGACCCTTCCCTCGGGCTCAGCCTGGTCATCTCCTGCAAAAAGGACATATACTATACAAGGAACATGTTCTTCCATTGAGATATGGTATTTACCATAGGCAGCACAGCTTTCCTCTGCCTTTTTTCAGCAATAGTGGCTCATAGCAAACAATGGGTTTGCTTTATGATTGGGCTCTTGTTTATTACCTGTAGCAGTCACTTATGACCATTATGACTCTTCATTTAACAACTGCTACAAAAAAGATCATAAAAACAGGTCTGGTCACATGATAAGCCACATTATGACTATCGTGACTCACAACTAATGGGAAGGTTCCATTACGGTAATAAATTGAAGATTACCTCAAAAAATAGGACATGTTCTGGTGTTATCTCTGTGCTCAAATTTTAAGGGCTTCTCTTAACAAAAGACCAAGTGTTCAAAGTTCAAATTATTATTCAAAATATCCCAGTTTGAATCCATTTTAGAATATATGCATATCATTCAAATGGAAAGAAAGACTGAACTCCTCTTTAGGGTGATTGAAATCAATAATTTTGGGTTTCAATGCTAAGGCTAGTTTGGTATTAAAGGAAGAAACATTATTATTGCCGCCTCGAGTTCCCCGAATGGGTGAAGAGAGGCAGGATATAAATCAAAATAATAATAAATAAATAAATAAATAAATAAATAAATAAATAAATAAATAAATAAATTATTGTTCTTCACAAATCCATCAGCTATGTTTTTTTGTTCTGATATAATCCTCCGGAAACAAATTAAAGAAACCCTAATGATTAGCAGCCATAGAGATTAAATGAGGAGAAACTAAGTTTGGGAGATTTATTACAACCAAACTGGTAACTCTCATGCTCTTCAGAAGGAACTGTAGGCTAAATAATTTTTTTTTCATACTGATTCTAAACTGTTTACAATGCCATTTTCTTAAATAATAAAACACATTTTGCCTGGAAGCAATTATAGCACATCTGCACACAGCGGATGCTTTGTGGTATGGAGATGCAAGTTACAGTAACAGAAAAGTGGCTCATTTATTGAAAAAGTGTGCAAGCTCAGAAGATTTTTAATATACGTACTAGTCAAATCAAGCAAAAACCAGCTGCTGAAATAAAAAGAAAGCATGAAGTTGATTATGACTACCTAAGATTAAGGAATAATCATTTTGTTTTAAGCTAATGTTACAAAAAAATGTCTATAATCATATAGGTTACAATAGAAAAAGTAACTTTGTTGCTTTGTCATCCCACTTTTAACTTGAAGTGTAAACTGTGGTATCGACTAGGTGGTTGCGTCCCAGGCACCTTATGGACCCAGTTGGGTTTCAGAGGGAGCTTGGGGAGTTTCCTGATTCCCTTGCCCACAGCTCAACTGAGATCTTGATGACAGCATGGAATAGTGCCACTGCTGGGGCTTCGGACTGGGTTGTGCCTTTGCGACCTCTCACTGTCCACAGATCTCGGAAGACTCTTTGGTTTACTGAGGAACTCCAGGAGATGAAGCAGCAGATGAAACGTCTAGAGCACCACTGGAGATCCAAGAATGCTGAATCTGTTGTGGCTCTGGCCCCCGAGCATGCTCTACCCTTGGATGAGGACTCCGAGGATGAGCCGCCTCGAGTTCCCTTCAGGTAAAGAGAGGCGGGGTATAAATTAAATAAATAAATAAATAAATAAATAAATAAATAAATAAATAAATAAATAAATAAAATGAAGGAGAGGAAGGCCTCCCTGGCAAGGCCTCCCTCTCCAGGATCCTCCTCTCTGGCAAGGTTTCCTTCTTCATCAGAAGGTCGAAAAGAACAGCCTGTTATCAGCCAAGCTGGTAGTGAGCCTGAACAGCTGGTGGAGAGCGGGGAGGAATCATGGTGAGATCCGAGAGAACGATGTAGGGATAAACGTTTGCAACAACGT
>JANHGC010002875.1:47287-59977 GCA_027560395.1 Boaedon fuliginosus | reverse complement strand
TCTATCTATCTATCTATCTATCTATCTATCTATCTATCTATCTATCATTTCTCTCTCTCTCCCTCTCTCTGTCTCAAGTTTTGCCACATGTCTTTTCCAAGTACTATATTCCTATAACTTTTTTTTAACTTGTAGAAGTCATCAGGAATTGTAACTAATGTATATTAGATATATAATTTTCTAATCTAATATACATTAGTTATACCGGTAGTTCCTGATGACCTCTCCTATATAAATTGGTTTTTATATTGTACCAGTTTTTACACAAGAGAGTTATTTGTGCATTTTCCCAGTTTTTCAGTTCCTAAAAGATTTACTAACAAGGGGAAAGGTGAACATAAAAGAAATGTACGGCTTTTAAAAAGGAACTTTTAACTTGATTTTAGCTTACAGTAAAATATTACCACTATTCCACTTCTTAGCTTTTGATCTGGACTCTTCATCTTGTTATACCCATCTCAGAATGACAAACAAAACAAAACAACACTTTTGTTGCAACTTTCATTGAATGAACTTCAAATGTTTGTTCGGGTAGGAACTGTAATAACTAGTCAGTGAAAGCATCATATCTAGTAAGATTATTTCAAACATTTCTTACAAATCAGTGTTGGTGATTGGATGAATTTAGTATAGATTTGGTTCTAATTGGTTTAGCATAATTTAGCATAGTTTTGATCCAGTATTCAAATAGAATTTGATTCTATTTAAATTTGCAAAGTATTATTTGACAAGAAGTTGATTTAAAATCTTTTGAAATCAAAGCTTCAATTTAAAAAGGGGTTTTCTGTAGGTTCTGATGGAGAAGCATTGAAAAGCTTGCAACTGCTTCATTGCTTGCCAAAATAGAATAAAAATAGGGAGACAAGTCCTTTGAGTGTACATTAATCCTGTCAAGTTTTAAGGATTTAACTGTAATAAATGTTTGAAATATTATCTTTGTACCTCTTTTGGAGATGAAGTAGGGATAATGAAAGGACAGCAAAGCAGATTCCAAGCTGTGCACCAAACAGCCTAAACTGGACCAAAATAATTAGAAAAATCTGAAATCTTCCTACTCCAATTTAAAAATAAAATCTTTAAATGTAACCTTTTATATTTTACTTGTCATTCAAGTCATGCAAAGCCATTCCTTTGCATGACTATTATATGAATAGTAAGGTTACTGAATGTACATTAGATTATCTAGTGTGTTGGGTAGGTTATAATAAATATTTCACGATTTTGTCCAAGGTATGCTCTGAGGCGGCATGTAGACTTCGTGATCTCACAGCCAGTTAAAACAGGCCACATGCTGCCTAATCCACCTCCCATTGCCTTGCAGGCAGCGTGTTGTAATTGGCTGCAGGATTGCAGAGTCCACGTGCTGCCTCAGAGCATACCTTGCTCAGCTGGTGCTGCTGAAATGGGGCAGATGGACATGGTCAGCGCTGATCTTCTTTCCGGTTGAGCACAACCTAGCAATTATGCGAACCGGTTAGAATATCATCACTGATGCTTCAGGGTGGTTTTCTAGGCGAAAAACAGGGCACAGGGGTTATGCTCCCCCAGGCCCCTATTTGGCTGCCAGGAGGCTTCAGAGTGGCTTTCTAGGAAAAAAATGGGGTGTGGGGGGTGCGGTGCCCTCCCAGTCACCTGACTGCATAGCCACACCCACCAATCCATGCCCACCAATCCACACCCACAGAACTGGTAGTAAAAAAAAATTGAATCCCGTCTTTGAGTCATCTTTGGATCCAGACTTGGCTACTTCCAACCCTCTGGTTAGTTGTCTTCCAACCTAGTTGAGAAGATCATGAGTAAGTGTAGAGGAGTGTGTATGTGTGCATGTGAGAAAGAGCACACACATATATATATATTGTAAACAGTAAACTTTTACTTAAAAAAAATTCACTGGGTCTCTGTGTATTCTAAAGAACTGGTTGTGCCTCAGTGTTTGGTTGAAAGTGACTTGAATATAACTATTTTCCAGGGCTGTCAGAATGTGAATGACTGAGTGACCCTAAGCCAAACCTGAACATGTGTGTAACATTTTATTAAGAAATTGTGAGCAGAGAATGTAGACATAGTTTAAACAAAAAGAAAGCTATGCTATGCCACTTCAAAAGTTTTCTATTAGCTAATGGATTTAATGAGGTGATAAATCCCATTGGCCTGCTGGTTATATCAATGTCATGAACCCACCAGTCCACAACATCTACCTTACTATTTTCCTGTAAGTATATATTATCCACCACTCCAGAAACAGCTGAAAAGCCATTGCATTTTTAAAGTAGTTCACAAAGCAGCCTTAATTGATTTGTTGCTTTAAAGGGTTCCACATTTGGATTTATCAATTAAATGATCCAATATAAGTTTCATAAAGTGAAATCATTCTTTTAAAGTTTTCCAAAACTCTGTTTCTGCCAAATACAATTCATTCAAATAATAGGAAAAGCAAGATCATGCTGGTACTGAAAACAAGTAATATATAGAAAATTTTAAAGTAATGTTTAGTCTATGCAAGATTGTCATCAGGAATTATTCTAATATACTCTTGCCATGAAAAAGGGTTAACCGTGTAACTTGATTGTCAAAT
Source organism: Boaedon fuliginosus (assembly GCA_027560395.1). Taxonomy (NCBI): domain Eukaryota; kingdom Metazoa; phylum Chordata; class Lepidosauria; order Squamata; family Lamprophiidae; genus Boaedon; species Boaedon fuliginosus. Next base: position 57,402 of record JANHGC010002875.1, on the reverse strand, counting down.
CAGACATGATAATTTTAAATTAGGCTAGATTTTCCCTTGTTGTGGTCAGATGAGTTTCTACGATATTAATGCTAGTGGTTGTAGCTGAGGTTTAAGTACTTATTGAATTGTATTCCTGGAAAATTACAGTTGTTTTTTTTCTTCATATTTGAAAGTATATTTGCTATTTATGTGCCATTTTTACAGAGTTAAAATGAATATATTAGAGGCAAGCTCTGAGAATGTTTTAGTCAGTATTTTGTAATAAAGAGCTTTCTAATGTCTATAGTCAGCTAAGAGCTTTCTTTCCTTATTTGGGTGTTGTTGTTTTTTCTAAATCTTTGCAGTACCTTTTTTAGCTTAGAAATCAGAGGTGTCAAACTTGTGTCATCATGGCATTGTGATGCAATGTATTGCAACTTCTCCCCCATTGCTAAACCTGGCATGGCATGGCCAGAGTGTGACACATCTGGCCCGTGGGCTGTGAGTTTGACAGCCCTGTTTTGCACACAGTAGTTGTTTGAGATCTCTCCACAAATTTTGAATAATATTATAATAATATGAAGGCCACAAAACTTTTATCTTTATTTCAGTAAATGGTGGATGATTTGAATATATATTTCTGATTAGTGTTTTCTGGAATACCCATCCTTTTTTAAAGATTCAATTTATTTACTGAATAGTCATTATATTTCTTAATATCATCAAGCTGAGGTTTTCCAGTGATTGAAATGAAGTAAAACATATTGTGCAGAGCGCCTTAAGCTGAGTAAATAACAAAAATGTCATTTACTCTTCGATCCTACACTAATTAAAGCTTAAATCTGATTTAAATAATATTCTAAAGCTGAATATAAACTTGAAAACAAACTTATTAAAGAAAAGAAATGAAGAAACTAGGAAATAAATCTTAGCAAAGGATACCAACCCACCCCAGTACTGTTAAATAAGATGGGTTTTCAAGATACATTCAAAATATATCTTGAATCTTTTTGACTGCCCATTAATCTTTAAAACCTCCTGATTACTAAACTTTGACTACCATCAGTGTGTTCTGTGAGAAGCTGGAAATTGATAATATATTGCAGACATTTCTTATTTTTCTTGAAATAGTGAAAGATTATGTATTTGGGGATTCTTAATTCCACATGTGCTCCTTGTGTGCTGAATGTTCATTTTCAGCTTGTAAGACCCATAAGTAGCTGATGTTAATGACTTTGCCATTCAGCTATTAGTTATTTCCCTGATTGCAAAGTAGGTTCATATGTCAGTGTATCCAATTTATTGTGACATTCATACCCATGATCACTTTAATCAAGCACCTTGGATAAAACTAGCATTTTAAATCCATTTCTTCTTCTCACTATTCGTGGTAAACAAGATCTCTCAATTCTCTTCTATTTCCCATGATTTTTTCTTTCCACTGAGAATCTATAAAATTAGATCTTCAGTTATGTAGGTCCTCCCAAGAACTTACAGAAACTGCCTGAATCCATCTGGTTTACCAGCCATCTGTTTCTTCTCTGTCATATCAATTCTATTAAATTTCCATCCTAACAGTTCCTTTGAACATTCCACTTCCTTCCCCATCTCCATGTGACTCCATATGTGAAAACCTTGCCAGTTTCATTGTTTCATTGTTTCAACTGTTTCTGCTGTGCCTACTAATTAATGTAGAGTTGCCAACAAGCCGCAACTCTAATATGATGAGATTCTTGTCAGTGAAGAGGAACTCCTACCCAGAAGGAATCAAGCTTGGCCTAAAAGAGAACCCAGAGTCACTTTTATAATAGATGGATAGTATATACTTTTAATATATAGAAGTTTGTGAAGCTACTGTATTGAAAAGACTAAAAGATCCTTCATGCATTTACATTCCCTTAATATAAATGTTTTCAGAATAAATAAATGATAAATATGACTATACAGAATAGAAAGGTTCCTGACAGTTGTAAAGAAACCAATATAGCATTAATTCCAAAAAAGGTCCCAGATCTAACTTTAACAAGAAAATATCAATTAATATGTCTGTCAAATAATTAGTACAAGTTGTTTACAATGATTTTGTAAAGGCTGAAAGTTGAAAATAATTTCACAGGACATTATTCATTAAAATCAATTTGGGTTTTACCTAAAAGACAATTAAAACATTGTCTTTATTTGAAGCTAGCTTCTTACCCAGACTTGCTCGTTTTTTTTTCTTTTAAGATATATATTTGTGCCACAGCATTTGCAGGCCTTCAGAAGCTCCCAGCGCCCCTCCCACATAGTTTGTGGGCCTTCTTAAGTCCCTGGCACCCCCTCCCACATCTCTGCTCCAGCAAGGCCAGGCTCTATCCTTGACCACATCTCTGGGCCAAGGGCAGGCCAGACTCTAGGCCAAGGGCAGCCCAGCTCTGCGGAAAGGCAGCCAGGGCTTGACAGGGGCACAGGGCCGCAGCCCTTTGCAGGCCTTAAGCCCCCATGCCCCCTCCAACATCGCAGGTGATCTTACTTGGCAGGGTGGGCTGCTCTGTGTGTCTTGGGCCTCTTGCCACTGGGGTAAATCTGGAATTTATATGTATAAAACATGGCACCTCAGAGGTTTGAATATGGTGTCTCAGTCAGTTTGAAAACTGCACACGCTCAGTAGAGGTAAAACTGCACATGCTCAATAGAGAGTTGCTGCTTGTTCGTTAAGAGTGTCCTCTTTGCCCCCCCCAAAAGGGGGCAAAAAGGCCCCCTACCCTTTGGAGACCCCAACAGTGCTGACCTTACTTCGCTTTGCTACCTATCTGCCAAGTTTGAGCTAGATTGATGCAGGACTGAAAGTCTGTATAGAGCACATGCAAACAAACAAACATCCACACCCAACCTCTCTTTTATAGATACAGATAAGCTGTCAGAGAACTGACATCACAATTAATATATTAAAGATAGACAATTTAAAACTGCTAATCTTTCATCATTATATCACTATAATTGTCTGTGAGAATAAACTTGGGGACAGAAGATCTGCAATAGTTAGACAAGTCAGTGGTTAGACAAGAGCTATCTCAGCCCACTCAAGGAATAAATGTGTGGGAAGTGACTCAAAAGGGACCCGCAATAGTTCTCTGGAAAATAACAGCAAGGAAGGGAAAAAGAACTTTCAGATTTGCAAAGTTGATATCAGCTCTTCAAGGTACCTCACACAACAAACCAAAACCCTGAGTACTAGTACTACCTTTATCGTAAGGTTTGAGTAAGAGATGTTTAAAAGTACTTCTGATCTTCTAGGACTTTACTTTCCAAAGAACTAGGGAGGGTCCCTTATATTTATTTATTTATTTAATTTATACCCCGCTTCTCTTCCCCGGTAAAGGGGAACTAGTTACTGGTTTCTCTTGCTTTTATTTTCCTCCATTTTCTGCTGTCCTTAAGCAGAAGAAAATGGTCCTTATTTGAAAATATGTTTAAATAACTAGCAATAAACTAATTGGTTATAAAGTACAAAACTGATATCTGTTTCTAGTTTTTTTAGTTTTTTAGAAATTACTCCATAAAAGTTGCAGATTGGAAAAAAACCAAGGATAAACTAAAAATGTTATTCTTCCAGCCTGAACTTACTGCACATGACAGCAATACAAAAACATTTCAGGGTTAGGGTTAGGGTTAGGGTCAGTTCTAATAAGGTCTGACACAGAAATGATAGCATCTCACAGTCGGCAGCTCTTTAGCAGCCAATGAACTTCAACTAGTGTCAAAATGCTTCTAATTTGCATTTTCAAAATTATGTGGTTTATAGATGATAGCCTAATCCAGAGTCCCGTCATTATTTTCAAGTCTGTGAGACAGTAATCTATAAACTTTCTGCAATATGGTATCTTCTGGATGTATTCATAGCATTATAAAAATAAAATTATAATATAAAATACACAATTTAAATTTTAGTTAAATCTAACCTTTAAATGAACAGATATCACAGGCTGTTTACAGTATTGGCACTGATCTTTTCGAAAGTTACATTGCTGAATAAGGTGTTCTTTTAAATCCTTCAGAATAATTTTTTCATGACAGCCTTCATTAGTACACTGCACAGTTTCAAACAAACACTGTTGTAGGTGATCCTGTAAATAGAATAGTAGAATAATGCTTTGTAAAGTCTACCCACATTAGATAGATTGCTATACTATGCAGAAAACACAGCCATATCCTCTAGGTTTCTACTTACAAATTGTGACAAATCCTTCTCCCTCCAAGCAAGCATAAACCTCTTTTTTCTTATCTCATTATGCTGCTGGTGATAAAAGTCGGGTTTATTTATTTATTTATTTGTTAGATTTATATCCCGCCTCTCTTCCCTAATGGGGAACTCGAGGCGGCGTACAACAGCAATACTGTGCCCTAACAATAAAATCTAACCCATTCAGACTCATACAATCAACCAAAGCAACCATAACAAGGGGGAAGGTATAATGCACTTCATTCCAATAGGAGCTTGGAACTTATTCAAAGCAACCATGCCCAAGCTCATTGATTATGAGCATACTGCTTACCAACTGAAGTATTGCTGCATAGCTCACAACATCCATGCGCCTTCGGCGTATAGTCATGCTGGCCACATGGTCACGGAGACGTCTTTGGACAGCGCTGGCTCTTCGGCTTTGAAATGCCCCCTAGAGTCAGGAACCGACTAGCATGTAGGTGCGAGGGGAACCTAGACTAGTAAATAAAAGGGAATAATGCGTACTTCTTTAGTTGCTTTTAGAATAAAATACATTAGGGTCAGTTTTGAAACCTATTGATATTTCTACTCTAAAGATTCCGATAGCAATCTTTATTATGATACTTCTTTAGTTCAGTAAATTTTCTATACTAAAGTGATTTGGGGGGAAATATATTAAAAAGAAGTTGATGAACTCTAGGTATGACTGATGTATTTGATATAGTTTTGTGATGAAATTCTTAAAACTCTCTTTATTTCTCTGTTAGGCAAGAAAGCACATTTTACAAATTCATACCAGGGACTGGAATCCAAAATTGTCCAATCATTTTTTAGGAGAACTAGCTGAAAAATGTGTTGGTGAGTGGTATCATCTTACTACTTTTGCTTTCTATATTTTCATTCCTTAAAGAACATAACAAGAATGTTTGAAAAAATCTTGGCATGATCCATATTCTTTTATGTGACTAAACAAAACTCCAAAACTAATAATGATAAAAGTTTTATAAGAAAAAATTAATATCGGCCATGATTATTCCACACATAAAATTGGGATAAATGCTTCTTTCCTACAACATTTTTAATGATATGGTTTGCACTAAGAAAACATCTACGTTAATAATCCTCCAAATTCTAAAGTATAATTAGCATAAGTGAATGACTGGCACAGGATACAATTTTCTGTCTCTTGAGTTGGGCACTTATACATACCTAAAGAACACCAGACATGAAATACTGTATAGTAGATTTGCTGAAAAAAATAAAAGAAATCTTACTACGCTAGCAACTGTTGTAGTTGTTTCTTACTAAAGACATCCGAGTAAGATTGCTAAGAGACATACTTTTAGTATTGCAAATACATCACTAAAAAACAGTCTTTTCAAAACGATGCTCCTCTTCTGTCAATCTTGTGTTAGCCTTCAATTTTGAAAAACAACGGCATCAGACCATTCAACTCTCCAACAGAACGGTAACATTTTAAACTGAGCACCATCCATTCAGACAGCTACTGTACACATCCAAATTATCCTCTTCATCCACAGGAACATCTATCTCCGAAGCAGCATTCTTCCACTTTTGATCTGCAAAGACCCCAACATCTTCTGGTGAGAAGAAAACAATTATCCAACAAATGACAAATTAAGCTTTGTCTGGTGTAAGAAAGCATGTGCCAAATCCATTTCATGTAGATTCTTTTAGTGACTCTACAACAACCATTTAGCAGATAGAAAATACAAGTTGGGTCCTTCATTGGCCAATAGTCCAGTTTGAATAGTGATATGTTATGAATGTTGAAGACTTTCTTACAGATCTTATAAAAATATGCCATATAATGAGGGGTGATTGCTTAGATTTACAGGGAAATCTGCTAAGTGTAAAATAGAGAAATACTCCAGAGCTTTTGTTCTGAATTTTCCACTGAAGATAGATTTATATTTTTAAATCTCACAAACATTGTGCAAGTCTAATAAAAGAATAACATTTTTTTCATTGTTTACAAAGATGAGTCATTTTTTGTTTTAAAAGCTTGTAATACATAGTCTGTTTGGCATTTTAAAAAATTATGTGCATCTTTTAGACTTCCGTGTTTATTTAGTATTTTATTTGATGCCATTGATAAACATTTTCTATTATTCACCCCTTGTGGGGAATTCTAGGGAGAAAAGTTTGCTTGCTTTTGATATTACCACTAAGAAAGATTTGGATCATAAGGAAGAAAGGGCTGCATTTTGCAGAACTAATATGCTTGATAGTCATGGATTTCAATCAATGATTTGTGCTTAGTTTAAAAGTTTTAATGTTTTATTTTGATCTTAGAATCTGCACACAAATCCTAGTTATTACTGTATGGCTTCTTAAGGCTGAATTATTTCGGAAGGAAAATCAAAGTTTTAATAGACTTTATAGTTGTGTGGGGCTTTAAGAAATCCTGGATACAACCTGCATGAAATACCTATATAATGCAACATGGCTAAAAAAAAAGGCATAAAAACAATGGAAGCATACTTCATTGGGTCATCTGTTGAAAAATGGACCCAGAAAGCATTATCAAAGTAGGTGGGGATCTACCTGTGTCTTATGCCATTCGGGTCTTAGGAAATCACTATTTGAAGCCCTGCAGAAATGTTCCTGCAGTTTGAAGTTTGTTTGTTTGTTTATTTTTTACACTTTTATGCCACCCAACTCCCGAAGGACTCTGGGCGGCTTACAACATTGGGGGGGGGGGCATGGTCTGCATCTGGACGAGATCGGTTGGGTTTTCACGGGGCTCTGTGAAAACCCCCGAAATTCTTGCCTGTTGGGGACCCGGAGGGGTCTATCTCTGACCTTGTAAGGTTCAGAGGAAAAAGGACCTTAACCAGGATCCGAGGGGAGTGTGCCGTCTCCCCGTGTTTGAGCTCCATACCAATAGGAAGAAAAACGGCCTAGCCACATGAAGTCCGGAGCGACCACAAGGAAAAGATTTGAACAAGAAGGTAAAGACCTGCAAGGAGGTGACGTACGGAATGATCTGATTGGAGAATTGCTGATTGGTTCCCGATAAGATTAGAGGACTGGCGGAGAGAAACGGACTAATAAACACAACAAAAAGTCGGCAAATTTTACGTGAAAGAACCCTGAACAGGAAGAATATAAAGATACCGAGGGCTCTCGCGAACTTGAGATTAATAAAAACCAACAACGGCAACGACCCGAAGGTAAAATTGACTGATATTAAACATATATATCCAAAAATAAGCAAATAATAAATGTGGCGAAAATGGCGGACAGAATTTAATAAAATAAACAATACATAATTCTGGAAAACAATAAAAATTATTGAAACAAGAAAATGGCGGACGGGGCGGAAGGGAAGACACAGGAGGAGAAGCCGGGTGTCGTAGCGGCTTGGCAATGTTTTGAAGGAGTCGAAAATTTACATGCACCGTTTCAGGAGTTTAAACGAGGTATGGACGGATGGTTGGAAAGAGTGGAGGAGGGAGAGAAACCCGGAGAATTTATTCTGTCTGAAGAGGAAGGGCCGCAGAAGGAGAATCAACAAAAAGACTGACCGGCAGGAGAGACAAAGGAATTTAAAATGGCACCCGCCACGGTGGGGAAAGTTGAAAAATGGGGATATACTACACAAAAAAAAATTGGAAATAAGAGGAGGACAGCTTAAATTGCAAAAGTTTGAAATAAGTAAAAGAAGAAGATCCCCGGAGGGACGAGTGGAAGCCGACTGGAGAAATGGTGCGAGAGACAAGGGGAAGAGAAAGAAAACCCAAGGGGACTTTCACGAAAAAAAGAAAAGAGAGACTAAAGAGGAGAGGTAAAATATGGGAGTGTGTTTTAATATTCTTTTTAAAAGCTTTTAGAATTGATGATACAGATTAACATATGAACGTTTTATTCTATTCTATGAATTTCTTCTCCCTCCTTTCTTTTTGACCTAATATTGATTTAATAAAAATGAATTTGAAGGAGAGGTGGGGGATATAAGTTACTTTCTTCAGAAAATGAAATTGAACTAAACAGACTGCTAGAAATTTGGAAATAAAGGGATAAATTGTATGTAATATTTACAAAGTGATGAAGTATGACAATGAAATCTGACTCCGTCCAATGCAGGGGGAAAAATTTATTTTTCTTTTTTCTTTTTTTTTTATTTCTTGTTTTTCTGTTTACCTTTTAAAATATTAATAAAATTTGATTAAAAAAAACATGGATAGCAATAGCACTCAGGTTTTGTATACAGCTTATCAGACCTTTACAACACTCCCCAAGCAGTTACAGAGTCAACATATTGCCCCCAAACAATCTGGGTCCTCATTCTACCGACCTTTAGAAGGATAGAAGGCTGAGTCAACCTTGAGCCGGGTGAGATTCGATCTGACAACCTGCTGAACAAGTCAGTGGAGACTGCAGTGCTGCATTTAACCACTGTGCCACCAAGGCTCTTCATAACAAAACCTTATCACCTTTTTCAAAATGTTCACGAGAAAAGTCCACTAACGGGAAATATACAGTACTTTTACTGATCCAGTAAACAATTGGAATATTCTGGAATTTGGTTTAGACAATGTCTTGTACAATATATACATCGAAGAAACAGCAGCACTTAGCTGGCCTTAAGTTGATCTCAACACTTTTATTTGTTTTTCATAGTTCTGAACCAAGTGCACATATCCCTCAGAGAGGGACTGTCCCAAAATGCTAAGGTTGGACTTATATCAATGGGAAATCTCTAGATTCTTGACTAGATTGAGAAGTAAAAAACAATTCCACGTCAAATCAACAAAAAACCACTTCCATATTGTTGCCAAGACAACTATATAACATGGACAACTCTTTTATCTTTCTTTTTTAAGAAACAGGGTTTTTTTTTCCACATGTGAGTACTTAGATTACTAATTTGGTTGCTGAAGTGAAGAGAGGTAGGAAAAAGTCTTCAAGTGGGTGGGATAAATATTTAGAGAATTCAGAACATTCCTTCTGTCCATTTGTGGATATGGGTTGCAGTAGTCTTCTTTGGAATGAATAAAACCTTTAATTGAGACAAATTGTGCCCGAGTGTTAAGCTGCCGTTTGGAAAACAAGAAATGATGAAAAACATAAATATTAAGGGGAAAGGGTTATATGTTTTTACAGAACTCAGTTCCTATTTGCAGCTGTCCTGCTCATAATTTGTCCTAAAATAGTCTATATCCTAATCTAGCTAACAAAGATTTTGTTTTACCCAAAATTTACCTCAAACATTGACTTATCTGAGGGGTCCTTAGTGGTCTCTGAGCTTGGTGGTTTTCTTGCAGATGTTTCATTTACCCAAACTAGGTAACATCATCAGCCTACTTCAACCCTGAGCTACAGATATTCTCTTTTACTGGAAACGTTCATGTATTATAATTAAAAAACTTTTCACGATAGGCAAGAAAAAGATGAAAATTAGTCAGTTAGATTCTGTTTTCTGGCCCATATCTCTCACCTTTGCTGTGCTAAGAATCACAAACTACAAGTGGATGAGAACCATCAGGTTTTCATTGATACTAATGGGGAAAAAAAGACTTTTATCATTTGTTGATATTTATTTGTTTGTTTGTTTATTTATTTTGTCAACATGAACAAGATAACAGATAAAAACATAAACATAAACAAGAAGTATATACAAGTAAATAGACAGTAAGACAGGGACGGTAGGCATACTGATGCACTCATGCACGCCCCCTTTAAGGACCTCTTAGAAATGGTGTGAGGTCCATAGTGGACAGTTTGAGGTTACAATTGCGAGGGTTAGATGCTGTAACGACAGAGTCAGGAAGATAATTCCAGACACTGATTATTCTGTTGCTGAAGTCATACTTCCTTGCAATCGAGTTTGGAACGGTTTACCATACATTTATAGCGATTGTTTGCCCTTGTATTACTGTAATTGAAGCTGAAGAAGTCATTGAAAGAAAGTACATTGCAGCAG
>JANHGC010002874.1:95630-107376 GCA_027560395.1 Boaedon fuliginosus | reverse complement strand
GGAGCGGGGTACCTTCGAGACCGCCTTCTGCTACCGTATGCCTCCCAGCGCCCAGTTAGATCCCACAGAGTTGGCCTGCTACGGGTCCCGTCAGCTAAACAATGCCGGCTGGTGGGTCCCCGTGCTAAGGCCTTCTCTGCGCCTCTGGAACAATCTGCCCATTGAGATTACGACCACCCCCACCTTATTAGCTGGCTCTGGCAGAAAGCCTGGAACTAACATTTCCCTCCCCTTGGATGATTGCTGATGTGAGATTGTATTTAGAAATGTTTTAAAATTTGTTATATATTGTATCAGAACTGTTTTTATTGTAAGCCGCCTCGAGTTCCCCTTAACCGGGGAAATAGGCGGGGTATAAATACGAATAAATAAATAAATAAATAAATAGTAACTATCATTGTGTTAATTATGTAATTTAAAACAAAAGCAGAATTTCTGCAAAGACGAAGCTTTATTTTATGGTTTTGTTTAGGAATCAGTGATACAGAACATGTTTCTGGATGCACTGTCTGGAAACTTTAATATTCAAGAGAGAACTAACACAACAGAGAGAAAGAGAGAGGGAGAAATTGCTTCACAGAACAGCACTGTAGTGCAATAGTATTTTACTACATACCTGCACACATTCTCACCTGTTCTGTTCTCCATTATCTCTTTCTTCTTCTCATAAGTACCTCACTATGAAATTTGATACCAGTGTAACAATCCTTGGGACTGATTTTTTCCCCTCTTTCAGTCTGTAATAATAGAGATAAGAAGAACATTGCAAGGTTGTTATATTGCCTGGACATCTGGAAATTCAAAATTCATTCACCAAGGAATGTTAGAATTCACAGTTCATTTAGACCATGACTTTATTTTACTAAGTAAGGTTGCTAAAAGTAATAGTGATTTTTTTTGGAAAATAGAAAGGATTCTTATAGGAACTAGAACAGAGACCAGTAGATAGTTTTACAGCAATCATGAAACAGCCTACCAGATATTTATCAGTTTGTAACTCTAAATAATAGTAATTGCAGTTGAATCAGGTTTTGGAGTGAACAATTAATTCTTTTTAAAATTACTTTACCTGTTTCTGAAATTTTATAATGACATTTTTATATAGAAACATATGAATTAGTGTATGTACATGTTTGAATTAGTGTATGTATATGTAATCCTGAATAACACATGAATTAGCATATGTACATGTAATCCTGAATTTTTATAATCTGCTATTTTTGTTTTTTTCTAAAATTACAGTACATAATTAATACTAGATTGAGCACCAAACCTACTACCGGTAATAGCTGATTTATTTATTTATTAAATGTATATACTGCCATATCTGACATGATAACATTTTACCGCATACATTAAAAAGTATACAACTAAGCTCACCATGTAGACATAGCACAAAGTATCACTAAACAACCAAGGCTGTTATAGTCAGTAAAATAATTTCAAACTTTAACTGTCCTGCATAACAGCTCTGTCTTGAAAGTCTTATGGAAGGACATCAGATTTGATGTCACCCAGATCCCCAAAAGAAAGCTTGTCTCCTAAAATTATTATACTTTTTCACATATTGTTCTATTTAGTAGCACATTTCTGTTAAAATGACTCTTCAAAGATGCATTGGTAATGAATTTCTAAGCATCCAAGCACTGTGGTTTCTTTCAGTTGCTAGCTAAATCCAGTTTCCTTCATTTAGGAAGTCTTACTTTGATGATAAGGTTGAATATACTCAATATTAAGCCTCACAGCTCCTGATGAGATTTGTGAGAATTAAATAATAATGGACAATAAACAACAATGGAACCCCTTAACCATAATAATATAATAATTTATTAAACTTGCATGCTGCCTCTTTAATAGGGCAGCTCTGACTCTGGGCAGCTCACAATGATAAAAGAAATTGGAATAAAACGAATAAAAGATAAAAGATGATCTAAACTGCTGTGCCAAAGAGACCCAGCTGCCCAAATACTATATGTTGCATGAATGGATAAAATCTCAGTGGTATGATTCAATTAATTAATACTGCATTCATTTTTATTATTATTTCCTCTCTCTCATTCATTTTAGACGATTTCTGTATTTGAGGAGCGGGCACATATTCTTTACATGTCTTTGGAAAAACTGAAGTACATTGATGACCCTGAAGTCTACCTAAGGAGATCTGTTCTCATAAATAATTTAATGAAAAAAATTCATGGAGAGATTATCATGCAAAACAACTGGTGCTTTCCTACTTGCTCTTTTGGAGGTACTTCAAGTCAAGAGTGGTTCATGTCTCATGACTGTCCTTATAGGAAGCGTCTTCGGATGGCACGGGAGGACTGTGAAAAGATTCACACATGCTGTTTTTATCAAGAATGTGGCAGCCATTATTTAAGTTTACCATTATCTACTAATTCCACAGTGGGGAATTCCACCACTTCAGTATCTTTACCAAGTTGTTCCCAACAAGTGGAATATGGTAGCAACAGTTCCCCTGTTTACAGGAGTGATGAACATATACATGCCAATGAAATTTTCATTACAAATGCTGGGCCACATGGTAATCAGGACAAGTCAATATTCAGTAATGACAAAGGAGGCCATGATATAGATCGAGAACATGCTTCAGACTGGGAATCTATGAAAAGTGATCATGTCACAGAATGTAAAAACAAATACTACAATTATTTTGAGATGGGTCACGATGACAAGAGTAACATGAATGAATCTTGGAAGAAGTGTTTACGAAAAAGGGAGTGTTTACCAGGTAGCAAAATTTGTTGCAGTAAAGGAAATAAAATATGAGCCATCTTCTGAATAATTTCAGTTTAGAAGCAAGCACAGTGTTGACATTATCAGAAAAAAATCAGTTTGGATCAATTTTCTTATGTTTTTATAGAACTGGTACAATTGTGTCATAAGCTTCATGGATATTTTCAGTGACTGTGGAGCAGATTCCATCAAAGCGTATGTATGGTCTGCATCATGAGCTATTTATAAATACATGAGATCCTTACAAAGAGCACAGTTGCATTGTATACTTCCATCGCTAGAAGAACCAATAAACCAGATGGAGAAAATACAATTCCTTTCATGTATCCCTTTGGGAACCTAGCATGAATTAAGACGAATCTTCTTTATGCTTATCAATTAATTATACATTTGATAAGCAAATAGTTACCAGCAAAAGGAAGAATACATTTTGTCCATCAAAATGGCTGTGAGAAAGACTGCATAGAAATGAAATGGAACAGGCCCACTTTATGGTCCAGAAGTGACATTATTCTAATGTATTTAAGTCTGGTTTTATTGATAGGGTACAGTAACATCTTTTTATGGAGACTCAATTTGAAATGCTACACAAAGTTCCAGCACATGCACAGTTTTCAGCTAAGCTGCAAGAATGAACAAGCCTTATAGTGGTTTATTGCTATAATGGCAGAGATTTTTTGGTGCCTTACTTTTAATCTTAATTTTTCCAGGGCGAAAATTAAGTTTAAGAAAACAGTTATAGCAGGGATGTAACCTAAACAGGAAAAAATAATAACAGGGTGGATCAAATATTATTAGAATTCTGTCTCCTTTGAAATACAATGCTTAATTTCCTATTCAACTGCCGCTATTCATTCTTTTTGCTCAGTCGCTTTTTGATTTGCCATTTTAAGGAAAGGATTGAAGGAAAAAAAAAACAATAGAGATGTGTCTCTTGTAAACAAGCATTAGCTCTTTGAATATTTCTATGGCAACTGTCTGTTGCTTTGATATTTTTTTTCCTTTTTCTTTCTAGTATAATGAAGTTCATGAACCAGTGGCATGCTTTATATTTTACTCTGTTTCACGTCATTTTCTCTTTTCAGAAAAATGTAAAGAGCATGTACTGGGTTTTCATATAATTGTAGGGTTTTTTATTTTGGAAAAAAGCACAATGTTAATAAATGATGTGGTGATATAAGATTTTTATCTGAAATGAATGTAAGAGTTTCAATCTTTTTTTTAAAGATTATCTTGGAGAAAGAGGGGGATAATCTTCAATTATCAGGATTATATTTGGATCATTCCTGGAATTTTTCATTTTAAAATATTCTATCCAAAATTCAAGATCTTTAATTCTAGGTAAAGCACACAATAAATTTAATTCCATTTAAATATAATTTTTATAGCTGAAGGAATCAATAAATGGGAATAATCATTATTACATCACACCTTTTAAAGGTCTGGCTGAAGTAGGAGCAATCATAATTTCAGTTTTGTTCATTATTGCTGCATCATGTCCTTACTTTTTTTTTACAGAAATGAATGAAAAACTTTCATTTGAATCCAACTTATGCTTTAATAGAATTAATTTAACAACATTTAACCTCCTTAAAACTATTTACATTTTTCTCTACAGCTACATGAATTATTCAAACAATTATAAAACAATTTTCAGTTCCTAGGCCTTACCGTATAACCAATAATTCCTGTTATTCTGTGTTAACATCTTTGTTGCAATTAATTATGAAAAACATGAATTCTTGAATGGATTGCTGCGTCCTTTGTATAGAATATGCTTTGGATAGAAAAAAATATTTTTCATTTTCTTCAAGATATAGGGTGATAAATTAAGAAAAAGTCTGCCAGAAAATTACTGCTCGTCGGGGTAGACAATACAGGGTTAAAATACAGTTTTCTTCCCTTCATTCGGTGTCTGATATGGAAGCAAATTAAATTGCAAATATGGGAACTGAAATATGTACTTTTTAATGGTAGAAATTAGCTAAACTACCTACTAACTAATGCCAAGTGTATGGCTTCTTTTTAATCCCTTCACCAACATGATATGTAAAGTGTGGGTTCAAAATTACAGTAAACCATAATATAGTTAGTTTTGGACTTAGAATGTGTTAGACCAACAGGGCTTAGTATTGCATAAACCCAGTCAATTTGGACAATAAGCTGTGTATTAATGCAACATACACAAAAAACCTAAAGCAACTACATATTTGATTGGATAAAAAGTAGCATTTTCTAATAGAGTAACTTCAATATATATATATTTCCTTAAGACACACTATCTGTCTTAAAAACATGCTTAACTTTTTTACTACTATAGAAAGAACATTCTTAATATCTAAATAGAAACCATGAGAAAGA
This sequence comes from Boaedon fuliginosus, assembly GCA_027560395.1. Classification (NCBI taxonomy): domain Eukaryota; kingdom Metazoa; phylum Chordata; class Lepidosauria; order Squamata; family Lamprophiidae; genus Boaedon; species Boaedon fuliginosus. The sequence goes on along the minus strand of JANHGC010002874.1, from coordinate 102,261 downwards.
GTTAATTTTCACTAGAAGTACAGATTTAAGTTCACTGCATCCATGCCAGATAATTAGCACAGTTTTATAGTCTTAAGAAATCTAATTTATAATTATTAGTATATACCTATATCAGGAACCAAGCATTTCCTATAAGAATCTGACAAGCAAGAAAGCTACAGATTAGGAGGGCAGCAGTGACTGTGTCAGAAAAGTCACGATGGTGTTTTTAATTGCACAGTCAAGGCTGCCATCTTGACTTTTTTTCCCTTCCTGCAGACATCCCTAATTAAAGATTAGGATATCTCATAGCACTATTCTGCTGAAGATAGAGCAGGGGTGTCAAACTTGCATCCTTACGGTGTCATCACGTGATGTATCGTGACCTTTTCCCCTTCACTAAACCAGGCGTGGGTGTGGCCAGTGCATGATGCATCTGGCCCACAGGCCATGAGTTTGATAGCCCTGATAGAGAGGGAGGCTGCTGAAGTACAGTTCAGTTGCTCAAGACTCAACAGAAAGAGAGCTTAACTTCCTTGGTTCTACATCTGAGGACCAGGAACCAGTCAAATGAACTAGTTGGGAAACATTTCAGCTCCAATAGCCAGGAAAGGCCCCTGCAATGCATTGTGTGGTTACCGTTCCTCAGTGTCATTTCCTCATTTACATAAAATGAGGCTGTCTTTAACTTTTTTTCTGTACTAAGGAAATGCAAAGATTTCTAGGCCTGGCACACACAGTGCAGTATTGGAGCGCAGAAGAGTAATGATCAGATTATATTGTGATACCGATTGGCTTCTCTCTTTTTTATGCAAACAAATTGAGCCATATCATTTACTTGTACCAGGAAGGTAAAATTTGCCACCCTATTAAAAAATGGGAGCCATTAGGGATATGTACAGAAAAGAGTTTTGTTACCATGTGGACATTTCTCTTTATTTCTAACTAATTTTAAGTGGAGAAGGAATCAATGGACCATTCTCTTTTTCTTCCTTATTTTTCTATCTTCCTTCCCTTTTTGTTTTGTATAGGAGAAAGTAAAACAGAGATAAAGTGAATAGGAGCATTTCCATATTTTGCAGGGGTGTCAAACTTGTGTTGTCATGCCAGCGTCATGTGACATATTGTGACTTCCCCCCACTTTGCTAATCTGGGCATAGGCACGTGACACATCCGGACCGCAGGCTGCGAGTTTGAGAGCTTTTGTGACTGGCTACTTTGACCAAGAGTCTGGTCTGTTTTCATGAAATAAACAATCATCCACCCCATTTCCCCAATAACAGACCTATACTATGATGCGCCAGCAGCAGCTGAATGAGATTAAATGAATCTGTGCAATGTGGACAATTTTAGAATCCTGCTAACTGCTGCAAAAGGAGTCAGGGAAGTTGTCAGCCCCTGCTTTGCTTCCCCTTCCAGTTTCTCAAAGACTGAACGAAAAAAAATAAGAAACTCACACAGACTTCAAATTATTACGATTTAGGGTGAGGGAGTTCCTTATCCAGATCCCATCCATTTCTGCTAATTCTTCATTACACATGTGGCAACAAGGAGGTGGATTAAAAGCCAAAATAACTACAGAAATGGAATGCATAGAGAGCCTCTCCCCCCGCTTTTTACATAACTTCTCTAGGACTTTGTCATTATCTTAGGAGAGACAGGAATTAGCTAACCATCTGGCTAGCAGTCTTGAATGGTGTTAATTTAACTTTAGGCAAGACTGTGTTTTATATCTAAATCCATTCCCCAGGGATTAGCTGATTGAGTCAACTCACACATTTTTAATGGTTCTATGACACATAAAATGTCTTGTATATGAATATTCAAGATTCTGTCTCTCATGGTAGCCATTGTATTGCGATGTCACAGGTATATGTCATGTGCCCATAGGTCCTGCTTATAGAGAATTAAATATAAAATTGGTATATGCCAAAATGGAAAATTTTACAAGGCTGACATTTACATTTTAAAAGGTTGTCCTACCTTTTTTTCTCCAAGACAAAAGCATTTTTATTATTGCTATCAATATTAAATATAGGTCTCATTCATACAGTGTATGAGTAGGATCATTTAGTCATTTGTCCACATGGACCAATTTTTTTTTTAAAGTTGACTTTTCTTGTGTTAGATTCAGTTGAGAACAGAAAGATCTGTTCTTCTTTTTCCAATATATGTCAAACATTGAATGTTTTAAGCTTAGATATTTAGATATTTGTATACTAAGGTGATGTTGTAGTAAAGTGTGTTTTTTTCTTGATATATATTTATTAAAATTATAAAACCTTTTCATTTAAAAAAGTTAACTCTGTTTTTTCCTTTTTTGCCATCACGAAAACATTTATGGAAATATTTGAGCAAGTGAAATGTGACGGGTATAGTTTTAATTGGTTAGATCAGCTAAAAACATCATCCCAGAACATTTTACCAGTATAATACTGTTTTATTTTGTACATGAATTGTATATTCTGAAAGCATTGCTACATTCCTAAATATAAGTTGAACTTAGTTTTGCTTTCCTAATTTGAACATTGTTTATAAACATATTGTATGTTGTCAACTTGCCCATTTTAGATTTACCAGCCAGGTTGTTCCAGTAAAACCCTCCCTCCTGAACTGAAATTGGCTTGGAAGCCCCAGGCTACTGTGAGGAAAATATTTTTCATGTTTATAATCTGTTTTAGTGAGGAGATACAGATGTATTGTATTAAATTAAGAGATTTCCCAGGACAGGGGTCTGCTGGCTGAGGAACTTTGGAAGTTGAAGTCCACAAGTTTTAAAGTTGTCAAGGTTGGAGACCCGTGTCCTAGGAGACAGTCTGTTCATTGAAACTTCCTAATAATGGAGAATGTGAAAGCACTTTTGTGTAGTCTCTGGAAAATCTTTAAGAGTTTGAAGGATCAACTGAAATGGCTTAGAACAATGTATCTCAACTGTGGTGGCTTGGAGATGTGAAGACTTCAATTTGCAGAATTGCCAGCAAATATGCTAGCTGATGAATTCTGGTAATTGAAATCCACACATCTTCAGGTCACCAAGGTTGAGAAGCTAACTGATTCAAGTTAACAGAGTAACAGAGTTGGAACGGACCTTGTAGATCATCTAGTCCAACCTCCCACCCAAGTGGGAGATCCTGCATCATTTCTGACAAATGGCAGTCCAATTTCTTCTTGGAAGCCTCCAGTGATGAAGTTCCCACAACTTCTGAAGGCAAGCTGTTCCATTGGTTGATTGTTCTCACTGTCAGAAAATTTTCCTCTTACTTCTAGGTTGAATCTCTCCTTGATCAGCTTCCATCCGTTATTGTTGGTCTGGCCTTCAGGTACCTTTGAAAATAACTTGACCCCCTCCTCTGTGGCAGCCCCTCAAATACTGGAACACTGCTATCATGTCTCCCCTGGTACTTCTTGTCACTAGACTAGAAACACTTAACTAGAACAATTAAGCCATAGAATACAAGGGGACTTGCTTTTTAAGAGCTATAGCTGCTTGCTTAATGGACTTTCCCTAAGGGAAAAATGGGAGGTCATGGAAGGTGACAAATGGAAGACAGTTTTCTTTGAAATCTCTTAATACTCAGTGGATTGGTCAATGTGATTAAATAACTATTACCTCTCCAACTACATCCTTTGTGGTAAAAGACAGTGTGGTTTGTTTGATTAAGGCCAGTACTAGTGTGATTCCTAAATGTCATCCACATTCATAGGTTTGTATAGCTTAGAACAATGTATGAATCTAATTTTAATTTTGTAGATATTTAAAAGAACAAAACAGGAATAATTATTCACTCTTCTCACATTCACTTATTCACTTATAATCACTACATTTGAATTATGAAAAGTAAATTGTAGCCAAACAACCTCCCCTATATCTTTCTTAGGTTGCTTTTCCTAGTTTTGATTTTGAGCAAAATAGATGATTTTGAGCAAAATAGTTCCAAGTCAGCATTAGCCAGCATCAAACGTGGTAGGAGTTATAATAAAATATCTGCTGATCCTTAGTTGAAGAAGAGAATTTAGAAAAAAATCCAAACATTTCAGTAATGAAGAGATGGAGAAAGTTAATGCTTTTAAATATCACTAGAGGAGTTTTTATTTTTATTTTTTTAAAGAATGCAGGCACTCAATCAAGTTGTGAAAACTATTGTGATACATGATAATAGATCCTGCTATGCATCTTTTAGTTTTTTCATATTTTTAAAAGATAACAAATCAAAACTACTGTATACTGTTTGATTAAATAATATGCCTGAGGATAATAATTAGAAAACCAAATTCCTTGTTGTAAAGGAGTTTAAACAAAATTCAACAAAATTAGAAGAGATAATATATTAAAGATAGGATAAAGATATACTATGGATTATTTTATTTTAGTATTTTTTAAATTTCATGCTGCCTAACTCCATATGACTCTGGGTAGCTAGAGAATATAAAATACAATATAATAAAAACAGTATGTTTCTTACTAGGGTTAAACAAAAATGACCATATGCTTTTAATGACCTAACTGGAACTGGTTAAATCACAAATATCATCTGATGCTTTACTTTGTACATTAATTGCACTGTGCATTCTAAAAGTACTGCTACATTCCTGGATGCAAGTAGAATTTAGTTTTGCTTTCCTAATCTAAAAATTATTTTGGGTATCTGTATTTTTGTCAATTATTCCCAATAATTTACCATTAACATTCCCAATAACTTACCAAATTGTTTCAGTAAAACCCTAACACAAAATTCATTCATTTTTACACTGAGACTAATATCATGGAGAGGCTTGACAAAACACACAAACCCGGTCTCTAGTAGAGTCTCATTAAAGAACAATGCACAGCACATGCTTACATTAAGCCATATTGTGATTTCTTTAGTTTGGGCTTAGCATGTTGAGCAAACCTAGCAAAACGTGTTTTGTAGAACGTATTTTTTATGTTTATATGTTTAGTAAAATGTGTGAACTCAGTCAATAGTAATTATTCAAAAACATATCTTATGGCTTAGTGTAATATATGAACCCAGTTCATTACTGAGATAAATCATGTTGAATAAAGGAAAAAAATACACAGGGTCATAGACATAAAAGTGTATATATCAATGTAGAACATTTTGCCTGGCACTCTAATCAAACAGGATATCCATTTCTCAAATAATGTGCTAATTTTCAAACATAGTTACGGTAATTAGAATTATGCTGATTTTCACTGTGGCATGTAAATCAGAGACTGAAGGAAGTTAATGGTGAGGCATTAATTTTCTAACATTGTGATCTACAATGATTCATAAGATAGAAAACCACATTTTTGCTTCATATAAACAAATGATTAAGTGTTTTGCATGCCATATTTCATTCTCTGTTAGTCTATGATGAAGACATTATGTCTACTTTACCACAGTAATACCAATCCACAGTTCTGATTCTCTTTTGACATATAAAAGTTACCCTAATTAGGGCCTAATCCTGGGCACAATCAAATTTTGACCTTGGCAAGAGTTCTCTTACTTAGGAGTCATCATGACTAAGCTTTACTTCCAGACAAGTAGATTTCCAAACATGAAAGTGACTGACTAAATAACCTCTCCTTTGTTATTATGATCTCTTAATAGGCATTTAGTTGTAGAGTAAGAAGGATAACTCACACAATACAATGAAGACAATTTTTAAAATGTGTTAATATGTGATAGTATTTTGAAGTACCATGCAAATGCACACAAACAGTATTATGAGTCAAGCATGAGTGGAAAGTCTCCAGTATGTTCAGCATGTTACAAATAATACCCCTACGGAGAAATGGATTAGCACTTAATATTGTATACAGTTGTATACAATATTGTATGTGGTGTGTACAATTGTAAAATTATCTGTTGCTGAAGCAGATGGAAAACATTGACTGATCTCTGATATCCAGAGATTCTCTTGTGATGTTGTAAAATATCTCACTTAGGTCAATTTTGTTTTAATATATACTTTGTCCTGGCAGTTTGCCCAGATGTGAAGAAATTAATCCAACTCAAGATTAATCTGAGAATGTAAGAGATGCATCCAAGACCATGTAAGGCTCTGTTTTGGCCCATGTGAACTAAAAAAGCTATAAATGCTGAGTGTTAAGAGACTCATGAAGGATTCAGAATGAGATCTCCTTGTTTTCCAAGTTGAGATAATACAGACACTTCAAAGCTAGACAAATTGTTTTTTAAGACTATGGTAAGATTTGTAATCACATTTATCAGCCCAAATGATGCATTTTGGAATATTGAAAGTAGTCCCGCTATTCTAGGAGGCTGTGTTGATTATTGATAGCACAGTGTTGAAATCTCAATACTTTCGTTGCCTATCTTCTATAGAACAATCTTGCTCAAACTTGACAGCTTGAAGATGTATGGACTTCAGTTCTCAGAGTATCCCAGCCACCATGGAATAGAATAGAATTATACTGTATAATTGTTGTTAATTGCAAAGTTTTGTCCGACCCATCGCGACCCCATGGACAACGTTCCTCCAGGCCTCCCTGTCTACCATTCCCTGGAGTCCATTTAAGCTCGCACAGACTGCTTCAGTGACGCCATCCAGCCTCCTCATTCTCTGTTGTTCTGTTCTTCTTTTGCCCTCAATCGTTCCCAGCATTAGGCTCTTCTCCAGTGAGTCCTTCCTTCTCATG
>JANHGC010002874.1:54496-66148 GCA_027560395.1 Boaedon fuliginosus | reverse complement strand
AAAAATATAAGACAGGGTCTGATAGTCTGGCATAGCTCTGAGCAACATGTAAGGACTAGAACTTCACAGGGCTTTTTGAATCCCAACAAAATATGAGATATTAGAGATCTTACGGCAATCTGTTCTGATGTGCTCTGAACTGATTGTACGCCACCTCGAGTTCCCCTGACTGAGGAAGAGAGGCGGGATATAAAGAGAGTTACTTGAGGGAAGAGAGGCGGGATATAAATCTAATAAACAAACAAACAAACAAACAAACAAACTGCCTCAGGATTTGGGACTCATCCATATCCACAAGCCTGCTAAAGCTAGCTCAGTCCTGCTTAGAGTTCTTTTCTATTACATTCTGATTTGCACTTTCCATTCCTGGATAAATGTATCTAGATGAATGTAATTATCAACACAATTAAACCAACTGGGAAGGAATACGTGGAATATTATAGCTTGTATCCACTATAAGAAAGTATCGGTACGCCAGGTTTTGCATCCTCATGGAGGCACTGGGCCAAAGATTCTCGGGTGTGAGTCCCTCTTTGTGAAATTGGACTTAGGGGTACAGTTGGGTTTGGTCATCACGTACCTACCTCCCAGCTGCGTGACAACAGCCCTGCCTGTGCTGCTTGAGGCGGTAGCCAATACCCTGGTGTATAGGGTGCCTCAGGGTTCGCTCCTCTCACCACTCTTATTCAACATCTACATGAAACTGCTGGATGAGATCATTCGAAGATTTGGGGTGCAGTATCATCAATATGCAGATGATACCCAATTGTTCATCTCCACCTCAAACCAATCCAATGATGCCGCCGAAGTAATGTCCCAGTGCCTGAGGGCTGTGGGGGTCTGGATGGGGACCAACAGGTTCAAGCTCAACCCTGACAAGACCGAGTGGCTCTGGGTCCCTACTTTTTGGACCATCCAACATTTGCCATAGTTGGAAATAGAGGGGAGGTGTTGACCCCCTCTGAGAGGGTTCATGATTTGGATGTCATCCTGGACCCACAGCTGAAATTAGAAGACCATTTGATGGCTGTGGCCAGGGCGACCTTTGCCCAGCTTTGCCTGGTGCACCAATTGCGGGCCTTTCTGGACCGAGAAGCATTACTCACAGTCACTCATGCCCTCATCACCTCACGGTTAGATTACTGCAACATGCTCTACTTGCAGCTGCCCTTGAAAAGTATTCAGAAGCTTCAGCTGGTCCAGAATGCAGCTGCACGAGCAATCATGGGTATCCATTGGTACACCCATGTCACCCCACTCTTGCGTGGCTTGCACTGGCTTCCAGTAGGTTTCCAGGTTTAATTCAAGGTGCTAGTCATTACTTTAAAAGCCCTAAATGGCATTGGACTGGATTACCACTGAGACAGCCTCCTGCCACCAATTGCCTCCCAGCGCCCTGTGAGGTCACATAGGGTAGGCCTGGCAGTGTTGCCTGGTGACTCCATAGACTCCATCACCTTTTCCACAGTGGCCCCAGCCTTCTGGAATGATCTACCTCTGGAGTTCCAGAGTGTCCCTGACTTGAGACTCTTCTGCCGAGCATTGAAGACCTGGATTAGCATGACCCACTGAATTTTAGTAATTTTAAGGGTTTTTAAAATGTTTTTATACTCTTCTATTAATGTTTTTAATGTTTTATTATGGTTGTGAGCCACCCTGAGTCCTACGGGAGTGGGTGGCCTCTAAATTTGAATAAATTAAATTAAATTAAAATATTGACAGGATCATCTGCTAATCTATTTTCACAGGTAGGCAAACTGCATGGATCCATGATGATTTTCAAGTGGGCCAGCACTAACTACTCTCAAAGATCTCAAAGATCTTCATAACTACAGACGTCAGAGCAACCAGTCTGAAGTCATTTACTTTCCTGATGGAGTGCTTCTTGAGAACTGGGATGATGGTAAAGCATTTGAAGCAAGAAGGGACATAGCAAGGGTGGGTTTCAACCGGTCTAACAACTGGTTTGGTGATCGTGCACGTGCATGCCAAACGCGCGCTATGCATGAGCGCATTACATTTGCTAATTAAAAAAAAAAGACCTTTTCCTGATGCTCCGGAGAGTCTCAACAGCTGACAGGCAGTAATCTGAGCTGCTGTGCCAATCAGCTGGGCTTCGGAAAAGGCAAAAAAGAGGACTGAATAGCACAGGGGTGGGTGGGTGTGTCCAACTTGTTCCCCGAACTACCGGTTTGCCAAACTGGTAGCCAAATCTAACAAATGGTTCGCCCAAACTGGGCCAAACTGGTAGAATCCCACCCCTGGGACATAGGATGTTTCCAGTGATTTATTAAAGATGCAGGTGAAGATGGGGGCCAGTTGTTCAGCACAGGTTTTCAGGCAAGAAAGAGTTACTATGTCTAGGCCTAGTGCTTTTCCAATCTTTTGTATATGAAATAGATCTTGCACATATTTTTCTAAGATCACCAGAGGTGGGTGGGGGGCAGAGGAAATGGAGGTAGGTGTAGGAAATTTTGCTGCTGCTGCTGTATCTCAGGTGGGAAAAGTAGCGATAATTGACAGTGATCTCTCAAACCTACAGTAGAACACATTCAAGTCATCTGCCAGTTGATGAGTGGGAGGGATGTCTGCTGTAGCCAATGATACTCTTCAGGGCTCTCCACACATTTGTTGGTTCATTAGCTGAGAATACAGTATAGTCAGCTGGCATTTTCACATACATTTTTCCATTATGATGAGGAAGCATTTATCTTAGTTATACCTGTAGCATGTGATATTTGTTGATAATATGTAGTCAGTTTATTTATTTGTTTATTAAATTTATACACAGATCTCACTATCCAAAACAATTCTAAGTAGGCTCAGTTTCAGCACACCTTGGCCAATGTGCCCCAGATTGACTGGGGCACATTGGCCAAGATAAACTCTTCTCTGAGTTTAAATAAGACATATACCTTTACTGACTATACTGAAACTTAATATAGTAGGATTCCATGCTGTTTGATTTTATTGCTATGCTGCTGCTTTTTGCCTTGCAAAGTGTTTTTAATTTCAATTCATTGCTTTGTTATATTTTATGCTGCAACTTTAAATTCTTAATCTAATGATTTTTCTTGTAAGTATAGTACTAATAATACTACTCCTGATTCTAACAAGTATTACATTTAAAAGCAAATCCACATGGCAGAAGTACCCCTGTGGTTTGCCATGATTCCCAGCTTTCAGCGTACACAGGTCAGATCCATTCAATTCCTATTACTTCAGGACAAATACACCATAAAAGCACCTGCTGTCAGGCCCCAAGACAGAACCTGAAGGGGATATTTCCTCCCTTTTTCATTTAGACATGTGAGTTGCACCTAGCATTCCTGTCAGACGTTTGATGAACAAACCCCTCAATAAGCAGTTGATTATTCTGCCAAGAATCCTTTACAGTTCTATATAAATAAGAGATGGGGGTGGAGAACCAGCCATTCCTAGGCAGGGTCTGTCACAATTGGGTTTTCTTTTTTCATGCAAACACATTTTACAAGTAATTTAATCTGCTCTTTTATATATTTTAAATGCCTAATAATATTGGACTATGCCAATTTAAAAAAAGGAAATAACAAATCTGACTAATTCTCACATTTTAAAGAACCCAGACAGGCTCTTATTGGATATCTTGGATAACTAAATATTCATGCAACTTTTAAGGACATACTAATCCTTTGTTGCATCTTTTTGGATAATCCCTTAACACATTTCCAACAATATCAGTACTGGGGAAATAGAAAATTCTTATATCCAGAGCCAATAGCATTAATCACACTCTAAGTAAATTCCACCTTATTTTCCATAATCAGTATGGAAGAATCCCAGGTGGAATCAACTGAGGTAGGTATATTAAGTAAGTAAATAAATAAGTAAACAAACCATACGTGTGACATATATGCATACGCCTGTGCCATCAGAGAGATCAATCATATTGCCAAATAAGCTCACAGTTGATAAACTGAATAATGTATTCTGGGAGATTGGATGTGAGATTTATTTGTTCCATAGTAAAGTTTGCTTTTGTTACCCATTGTTTGTTTTGTTTTTATATTGTAGGTTTTTGTGCCATCGTTTTTTCTGTTTGAAAGACAAATGCAATCTGTAGGTCTGTGTAGAGTATTTGAAAAGAAACATCATTAACTGTGCTGGCACAAGCAAAGGTGCTTCAAGGGCTTTCCCAAATTGTTTCCAAGTTGTTTCTGCGTGTGTGGGCATGATGTTACTTTGCTTTGCCAGAGGTCCCAGGAAAACGTGGCCTCTGCAGGCACATACCTGTACAAACAACCTGGGAGATCCCTTGGAGGAACCACACCAAGCCTTCCAGGGGATGCAGCTGCTTCAGTCCTTGGAGGCAGCTGGGGGTTGGGGAGAGAAGGCTCATGCCAAGTACTTTCCAAAGCTCTTGATGTTTTGCATCCTTTAACCAATTAGGTCAATCAGCAGAGGTTTCTGGGTTATCTAAATAAAAGTGAAGTTTGCAAAGGTTCATTTATAAATTATTCCTTCTGGAATCATGAATATTTTTGGAACATTTTGGACACATTTTTAACCTCCCCAGCTGCCTACTAAGGCAAACTGGCTCCTACACTGGGCAGAAAGGATGTAGGAAAATGCTGGCAATGGAAGACCTCTTTACATTTGGCTGTGAAGTGTAAAAAGATATTGCTCCTAATTGTGAAGGATCTGTCCTGAGTTACTGATTGCTTATTATGGATAACTGAATCATCACTTCTTGCTGGGTTAACGGGCTGCTGAAGAAATTTCAGAAGAATTATCAAGCAGCCAAGTTCTAAGGAGTGAGTTCACTTTGGAAGGAACTGGAGTGAGGAAATGGAGGAAACTTAGAATGCTATTTATGACACTCAGTGATAGTTGTTTACCATATGCTGTATTAAAACAAACAAACAGATAAAATCTTTCCCATTCAAGAGGAGATGGGGAATAAAGTTCAGCAGAGGTATTTAAGGAGAAACCCATAGCAAAATTTCCCCCCTATGTGAACAGTGTGTGCTTGGAAAAAAACTGAATTTTTAAAGAAATGATATAGTCTTTTAATGATATGTTAAGAAACAAAAGGAACTGACAGAAAAAGCAACTCTTCAGAAGGAAAAGAATCAAAGAGAGAAGCCAGCCCAGTGGATAATAGTGACATACAAAGCAAGAGACTTAGAAGTTATTTTGTATTGCTGGAACTCAAAAACAACTTTCAAATCTCTGCCAGAAGACAAATAACGAACTATTATAAGGAACTGAAGCAAATATAAGCCAACTGGACCTATCAACCCATGAAGCATGCTGTCTGCCAGGAGCATGGTTCAGCGATTTGACATAATGAATCACAAGACTTATCACTTCTGTAATCCCTTCTTGTTAATCCATGTAGGGACAATTGCACCACAAAGAGCAAGCACCTTCAACTTTGACATTCTAAACGAGAAACTGAAGAATTGGGGAATTCAAATAGTGTTCTAATTCTTTTTTTTTATCCATGTAAGATGACTAGAAAAAGAAAAAACAATACTGGAAAACAGCAAGTGGCTTGAAGGGATACAGTTGTTTCCTGGGTGTTTTGGGTTATCGGTATGGACTGCTGACATGGAATATGTGAAAAATATCCACTTCTACTCAGAAATTCAGGAGCACAAGTTTGGCAACATTCAAGACCACAGGTATTAACATAGTGAAAGAATAAATAACAGAAATATTAATGATATTTATTATTGCCTATCTAGAATGGTATGGTGACCTAGTGATAAAGACATTCGGCTCCCACTTGGAAGGTTAAAATTCAATCCTAGGTAGCAGGTCGATATTTCTTTATCAGGTGCAAAAAAAAAAAAAACCTGCTGTGAACTTCGCATGGCATCAGGAAGGGCATCCAGTCAGTAAACACTCAGCTGCATCCTGAATTTACCCCAAATTTGGACTATAGATCATAAACAGAGATCTTTCCCCCGCACTATTGCCTATCCAATTAAAGGAGAAGAAATGGGAAATACTTTGATATTGCACTGTCTTGGGGTGCTTGGCTTACTCGTGCAACTGACTGAAATTACAGTCATTCAGTACTTCAGACAGTTTGTGAGAGGATTGCATTTTTAAAGTTCTGCAACAGGAAAAAACACATTAATGTAGAAGTGCATATATAGAATGCTATTTAGATTTCCCAGTGTATTGTGTTTTCTAAGTATACGAATATTATTTTCATGGGTCAAAGTTAGTATTTCTGTTAAAAGTAGAACAGTTAATTTTTTCACTTCCTGTTTTCTACTACTTTGTTCTCTTAAACATGTAAACTCAGTCTTGGGTTCTGAGTTCATGGGATGCTCCAATCCATTTCCTTTTTATTAATATTTTGAGTGCTAGTAGCCTTTTCTTCTGTTGAAGGAATGGGATCAGTGCACCTAGGCAACCTTTTTGTATTATTGTGGTTGAAGTTGAACAAGTTGTTGACAGATGGGACGTTGTAGCAGATAATTTTGTGGACTATGCTTAGATCAGACTGCAGGCGGCGCAGTTCAAGATTGTCTAAGCCCAGAATTTCTAGCCTGGTGGCGTAGGGGATTCTATTGCAGGTTGAGGAGTGAAGTACTCTTCTTGTGAAGTACCTCTGGACTCGCTCAGTTGTGTTAATGTCCGATATACAGTGTGGATGCCAGACGGATGAGCTATATTCAAGGATTGGTCTGGCAAAGGTTTTGTATGCCCTAGTTAGAAGTACAACGTTTCCAGAGAAGAAGCTTCACAAAATTAGGTTAACAACTCTTAAAGCCTCTTTGGCAATGCTGTTACAGTGAGCTCTGAGGCTTAGATAATTTGAGATGAGTATTCCTAGATCCCTGACAGCGTGAGGGTCATCAACAAGATCACTTCAGTCTAATTTGTATTCGGTGTTCTGGAGTTCAAATCTCACCAGCTCACGGTTGATTCAGCCTTCCATCCTTCGAGGTCGGTAAAATAAGGACCCAAATTGTTGGGGGCAATATGCTGGTTATGTAAACCTCTTAGGGCTGCAAAGCACTATAAAGTGGTATATAAGTCTAAGTGCTATTGCTATTGCTATTTTCAGAGTTCATGTATTCATTTTCCTTTCTGGTGCCTTCAAGTCAGTGTTGACTCCTGGTGGATGCCTGGAGAGGTCCCTGCAGTTTTCTTGGCAAGATTTTTGGAAATGGTTTGCCATTGCCTCCTTCACAGGGCTAAGAGAAATTATGTGGTTCAAGTCACCCAGTTGCTTTTGTGCCAGTGCATGAGCAGAAATTATCATCTCCCAGTTTCTAGCCTAATGCCTTAGCCTGATTCCGTAACACAATTGTTTGCAATGGTGGGCTGCTGACTAGTTGCACGGGTTCGGGTGAACCCGCAGTCGTGATCGTGGCTGGGCCTGCCCCCCTGCCCTTGTGCTATCCTTTCCAAATATAACTAACTTTCTCACTCGTTCCCCCCGCCCACGCTGACCAGCTGAGTTCCGCACCACCCCTGCTGTGCTCACAGGAGCTGCCTAAGTTGATTAGCTGCATGTTTGAAGCTCCGTTTCAGTCCCAAAGGGGCGCACTCACAACCAGAGAACTGGTTGATAACATAACTGCAACCCACCTCTGATTGTTTGGGCTATGATTTTTGGGGAATAATAAAGTTAGTTGTTTGGGTTCACACAACAGAGTGAATTATAAATGAATCACATTGGCTGGACTCCTATAGACAATTGCACCACAAAATAGCCAACCATATTACTTTATTTATAAACTGACAGATAACCTTTTCTCCAACAGCTCAAGGTGGCTCTTTATTTGATCCATACAAGACCAATCCAGAGATGTCAGTTGGGGTGAAGGCAGTGGTGTACTGGAGCTAATTGACACCTACTTGTGAGAACCAACTAGTAAATTCTCTGGAATTTTGCAAGTTGATAACAGCAGAGATCATACTTAGTGCACCAATCAGCTGTTCTGCAGTTATGGCAGGAATGGCAGAGCCAGTTGTTAAATATTTAGCAGCGCACCATTGGCTGAGAGAGGTGGACTGGCCTAAAGTCATCTTCTGAGTTTTTGTGGTTAAAAGGGGACTTCAACGTAGGAGTAGTCTAACACATTAATCACTTCAGCACATGATAACTTTTGTAGCATGCAAATTCAAACTTTTTTTGGGTCTGTCTTTTTTAGGCAGCTAGAGCACCTCTCCTCCAAAACTACATGGGCTACATGTGTGCAAATGGAAGATATTCTCCTTGTTTATGATTGGGTATACCATCAAGGTAAGAGGGGTGGGAATTGATGAATAAACTACTTAATTCAAGCCAGGCTTGGGTGAACAAAGGAGAAGAAAAGAGCTGTTTTCCCACTTTTCCCACCAGTTATGCTCTTCTGATGCTTTCATTGGATTAGAAATACAGCATCCTTTTTTTGGCCCACTCAGACAGAGCTATATTTTTCCACTGCTAAAGATGGTCATCTTCACCTTATGGACCATGATTTATGGTGCATTTATAGTCAGGGATATACTTTCTGGAGAAAATAGAATAGCTTCCTAAATCAACCCAGAATATGTTGTTTAATTTCCAATCTCTCATATTCTTTTGTTTACGTAAGTTAGAAATTTGACGTAGAACACTAGTGCTGATTTTTATTTATGAGACTGACAGCATTTTAAACAATTTTTTAATAGTCCCAACTGCAATATATGGGTCAGAAAAGGCAAGATTGAAGATATGATATTGTGTTGTAATATGAACCCCACTATATTTGAGTATGCACACAGTATTGATGCACATACTGTTATAAAAGGGACAAGGTTTGTATCACAACATCACATCTACCACTTTGTCTTTTTTTAATCTTCTCCCTGCAGAAGCTACTGCATCTCAGATAGATAGCAGTTTCAACTCAGCAGGGAATGTGCGCACACACAAAAAATGGGATGGGGAGAGAGAGGAGTTTAGTATAAAGGTAATAATATTCACTTATTTACTAGTGAATACAGCATCCCTGGCAAATAATGTAAGGGTTACTGGAAACAGAAGGAAAGCATTTGGAAGATGGGAGAAAAATACTGCATAGATGCTCAAATTAATATTAATAGCAGCACTGAACACTTGCATCATATTATGTAATTATGCCTAAAGATCAAATGCCTAGAGGTTTTAATTTCCCACAGATAATGCCTCAAATTCCCTATTCTTATTACCCTGCACATCAAAAGACAATGTGAGAGATGATTTTCGATGGGGGAGATGAAGGCAGGCATAGTATTGTTATGCAAAATAGTCCCATGAGTATCCTCATTGCACAAAGACTGGAACAGAAAATGTATTTTAGGAACCTTGCATGATAAAACACAGTAACTGCACTGACCTTTTGCGACTAATTAGGAAGCTAGCATCTCTCCCTCTGGCAAACACTGGACATTGAGTGTGTTATCCTTGCACATTTAAATAGACGATAATTTGACTATTCAGCACTAAAGCAGCATTTACTCTGGCTTAGAAGGTTAATTCTTTTGTAAAATAGTCCATGTGTCAGGCCAAGCTGAGTTCTGCAATTGTTGGGTTGCTCCTTGCTGCTGCTTTAAGCTGTTGGACTCCCATGGGTGAGGCAGCTGAGAAGGAAATCAGCTTCGGAGCCCCCTGTCCAGATTCCCACTCTTTCCCCTTCCTTGGTTATGGTGATGGCATGATGTCATGTTTGGAATGTGTTTACTATGAAATCTGACTGGCATATTCCCCTTCTTTTTTTAAACTTTTCCTGCATTATCAAAAAAACAACCACAGCAGGCAGCAACAACCACACAAATTTTACTCCCCCCCCCCGTCACTTGGAATAGAAGTGGAGTAGAATTCACTTTGTTGGAAAAAAACAAAACCAAAAATAGATCCAGGCTAGCAAACAAATCCATGTTTTCATCGTTCCATCAGCGAACCTCTAAAAAGACCAAACCCACCTTTTCAGCGGTCCTTCAAGCCCTTACCAGTTAAAGCAGACAATGCTGAACAACGGAGAAGGCTGGACGAGGTTGTCTGATCTAAGGCCAAACAATGCCTTGTTTAGAAACAAACAAATCCGTCCTAATAATAATTTTTCAGGGATGAAATGAGTGTTGCTAGGGAGAAACTCAGTGTTGGAAAAATAACCACAGAAGTTCAAATCGATATTTTTAAAGAAGGCTTTGCGCAGTATGATTAGTTAGCGTGTATAAGACGAATCAGCCACGGTTTCAGGCAAGCATTCAAAAATGAGCTGCTCGGCTACTCAGTGATGCTAACCAGATGTTTCGCTTTTGTCTGTAGTTCATTTTCTAAACCCTTTAGAAGCATACATGTAACAGGACCCTTACCAAATTTACAGCAGCTACCCCAATGGCTCACTTTTCCTCTGCTATGTGGAAGAAAAATAAAATAGAAAGAAGTGACAAAGCTCAGTAACTGGGGAGCTTTTCTTCTCTGTTAAAAACCTTATAAAAGTAGTGTTAACGTTTGAAGGGTCTTGTAGATATTAAATAGATGGAGTGCAATCCCATGTGGACACAATTTGGCATAATAGCTTCAAATGCAAGGTGAGCATACAGTACACTAACTTACATATTAAATACAATTTGTATAACATTATAAGTGACGTATGCCTTTAGGTATAATTCTGAAAAACATATAGTATCATCCCAGATATGAATACAATGAAAGAAACTGAGAAGGCTTGAAGGGGAGAGAAGGCAAAGGTAGGATTGTGGTGGTGATAGTTGCCCTTCTCTCCTTTTCTTCCTGCTTACCGTTGACAGGATATTTCCCTATATAATGGGTGACTTTCGGTCTGTTGTGCAATAGAGAGAGAGAGAGAAAGAGAGAGAGAGAAAGACAGAGACAGAGAGAGAGAAGAGACAGAGACAGAGAAAGCTCCAAATTAAGCAGTTCAAATGACAAAAGAAGCTATACTCGTATTACACATAAATACCATTCCAAGGGCAAGATCTCCTAAGCAAGGGACTTTTGAACTTTTCAGACCAATAGATGCATTTTGGATTTTAGAACATATTATGGGTGCTCTCACAAAATGACTTCTGGAGAGGGGAGTTGCTCATTCATAAAAGAGTTTCCATGCAGCATATAACCAACTTCAAAATAAAAATATGTAAAGCTTGCCATCCCTCTAAGCACATGCCGAGTCAGTTTGGAAACAGCTACTAGACTTTTTATCAACCTGAGAATCAGCTCAAAATCAGCTTTCTGGCCAACTTCCTGTCCATCCTACTTTGCTTACCATTGTTTTTTCTCTGGGCACCCTTCCAAATAAATCAGGCCACTGGGCTCCAGAGAACATTCTCAGAACTGAAGATGGTACTTGAGATTTTCCAGCATGTCAACTTGCCATTTTTAAATGTTAAAATTCTGGTGGGACAAAGAATTATCAAAAGAAGCATCTGCAGATACTTTAGGGGAATAAATGAATTTTCTCTTTCTTCCCATTCAATCTTTTGGAGGTTAAAGTAGGTATGAGTGTTCCTGAGAGCGAGAATCTATCTGGAGGAAAGATTACTGAAACAGGTTTGTAACTATAGCAGAAAAGAAATTTATTTACTGGAAATATATTATACCAATAGGCCAAACTTATCCCTACCGAACTATATCCTACCAAGAGATGAGTCAGAACATTTTCTCTCCCTCCCTCC
>JANHGC010002874.1:30861-48645 GCA_027560395.1 Boaedon fuliginosus | reverse complement strand
GCTTAAACAATTAAAAACGTACGATATCCCAAAGAATTATAGATGCTATTTTGGGAGAGCCCCGGCGAAGATAGGGATGAGAACGAGAGAGAGAAACATCAGAATATTAAAAAAATAAAAAAATAAAGACCTATCGAGCAAGGAACATGAAAAAAAAAATTGCAAGAGTTCAAAAATAACTACCAGGTTTATTGGTTGCTCACCTCCGGGGGCCTGGTTTGAGTCCTGCTCTAACGAGAATGACCACTATTATATGCTCAAAAATAGAAATGTTTAACACTACCTATGACAGAGATTAGTAAAGATGATGAAAATTGTGGAGATGGCTAAATTTATTTCTATGATCAGAGAAACAACAATGTTTATATTTATGATTGCCTTGAAACTTCTTATAGACTTTTTGCATGAAATGGAAGAAAATGCTCTTTATTTATTTATTTATTTATTTATTTATTTATTTTATTGGATTTATACTCCGCCTCTCTTCCCCAGTCAATGGGAACTCGAGGCAGCTATCTTATGATTTTTGGTTTTAATATTTACAAAAAAAGAACCCTGGGTGATAACACAATGAGTTTTTGTAATCATAAAATAAGAAAGAGATTATTTTGTAATTATACTTACAAAATTACTACACACACACCCCTCCATCTTTAGAAATGCAGAAGAGTATCATCCAGCAAGTGGCAGCTCCCTTGGAACAATGGAAAAACATAAACAAAAGGAGGAGCCAATGGATAGGAAGGAATAAGTGAGCAGGGATTTTGAATAGACTAAAATGGAATAAAACCCCCTCTTCCTTCACTCTTTTTGACTAATTTACATTCACTCACTAATAAGATAAAATACTTCTTTTAAACAACTGCAACCCTGATTTTTACAACTCAGCAGCCATCTGCTTCACTGAAACCTAGCTAAATGAGTCAATTGATGATAGCATCCTGCATATCCCAGAGTTTCAGATACAGAAGGTAGACAACAGAAACATCAGGTAAGAAGAAGGGGATCTCTGCTTTTATATCAACAATTGATAATGTAAAATATAACTACACTAAAGAAATTCTGTGATGTGTACTTAGAGACATTATTTATCAATTGCAAACCATCTTATTCCCCACAAGAGGTTTCATTATTCCTTCTATTTGCAACATATAGTCCTTTACAAGCTTGCATAAACAATGCATGACAAACTCTAGCTGACCAGATAATGTGGGCTGAAGAGAAATATCCTGATTCACTTCTCATTGTGCTAGGAGATTTCAGCTCTACTAACTTAATCCACGAGCTACAAAGATACTTTCAGCAAGTCAACTGTCTTACTAGAGGCAAGAATACTTTAGACTGTGGGATACTGATCATTGTATGATTCACTCTGTACCCGTTTATAGACAAAGGCTTAAAACCATAAAATCAACAATTAAATCACTGAAGTCTTTGATTGAGGAGACAAGGTTAAAGCTACAGACTTGCCTTGATTGCACAGATTGGAACATTTTCAAAGATATCTCTGCAGACTTGGAGGAATTCTCAGAATTCATAGATGCTGTAACATCATATTTTAGTTTTTGTGAAGACCTATGTGCGCTGACCAGAAATATGAACATACAGTAACAACAAGCCTTGTGTCAGGTCTTGCCTCGCTTTTCATCCAAGAGACGAAAGAACTAATGAAGTACAATTCTTCATTTAGGAAAACGTTTATTGGTCACAAGTGACATGCAAGAAATCAAAGCAAATTCTGAATAAAAACCCGGGAAACAATAATAGTTAAAAATGTATAAATCCCTCCCCATGACATCTTCAGGGAACTCAGCCAATCCTCAGGTAGCATGATGTTTTGGTAACGTCCATCCAGCCGTTGGACAAGATACTGACTCCCGCCATCTATAATGGAAACATTCCAGAGATACCTTCCCCCCCCTCCACCCGTACCACTCAGGCAGAAGAAAAGAAAGCTAAAAGAGGAAACGAAACCTAAAGTACTGTATAAAGAATATTGAAGATCCTAATCCCCCCTTTTCAGAATAGAAACTTAAACTAGAAATGAAACTTAACCTAAAGAATATAGAAAGGTACATTAAAAAACTCCCCCCCCCATATCTCCAAATGATTGGCAGATCTTCTGGGATCTGACACCTTGGTTCACAGCTATAGTAAACTCAAGCAGCTACATCATACCAAAGAGAAAGCCTACAAGAAAGGAATAGAATGCTGTACAATCAGGCCAGAAATCTCTGATTTACAAGGGAGATAAAAACAACAAAAATAAGCTACTTTGAAAAGCTGGGGAATCAACTTTCAACAAATGAACCAGCAAATATGTGGAAAACTCTTTTAAAAATCACTGATTATAGCAAACCTTCTTTCCATGCTGAAGGGAATCAACAGCTGGCAGATGATCTGAATGTATTTTACTGTAGGTTTGAGAGGAAACCACTGTCAACTATCACCACCATCTCCATCTCAGATACACCAACAACAGGCAAGCTTCCTACAACTGACCCCATCCCTCTGATGATCACAGAAAATGTTGTGCAAGGTCTATTTCACAGACATAAGCTTGGAAAGGCCAGGCCCGGACAGAGTAACTCATTCTTGCTTGAATGCTTGTGCTGAACAACTGCCCTCCATATTTACACACATCTTTAATAAATCACTAGAGATGTATTATGTCCCAGTGCCGAAGAAACCCTCCATAATGGAACTGAATGACTTCAGACCGGTTGCTCTAACATCTGTAGTTATGAAGACCTTTGAAAGGCTAGTGCTGGCCCACCTGAAAACCATCATGGATCTGCTATTAGACTCCCTGCAATTTGCCTACCGAGCAAATAGATCAGCAGATGATGTTGTTAATGTAGCTCTGTACTACATCCTACAACATCTTGACTCTCCAAGGACTTATTTAAGGGTCCTTTTTGTAGAATTCAGCTTGGCATTCAATATTATCATTCCAGATATTCTTCTAACTAAACTGATTCAGCTAGCCATGCCTGACCACACTTGTAAGTGGATCATAAGTAGTGGTGTGATTCAACCAGTCTAACAATCAGTTTGGTGAGTGCATGCAGAACAAGGCCAAACAGAACAACAGGTTTGCCTGAACTGGGTCGAACCAGTAGAATCCCACCCCTGATCATAAGCATTCTAATAGACCAGAAGCAGCAGGTGAAGTTTTCTGTTTATTAGAAAATCACATCAGATGCCTGTACAATTAGCACAGATCGCACACACACACACACCACAAGGCTATGTGCTGACTCCACTTCTCTTCTCTCTATATACCAACAACTGTATCTCAAAGGATCCCTCTGTTAAAGTACTGAAGTGTGCAGTTGATACAACAGTGATTGGTCTCATTTGAGACAATAACTAATCTGCATACAGATGGGAGGTTGAACTACTAGCCTTGTGGTGCAACCGGAACAATCTTGAACTAAACACACTCAAAACCGTAGAAATTTTGGTAGATTTTAGGAGCAACCCTCCTATACTACCACCTCTTAGAATACTAGACAACATAGTATCAACAGTAGAGACCTTCAAGTTTCTAGGTTCTATCATATCTCAAGACTTAAATTGGACACCTAACATCAAACATGTCATCAAAAAAGTACAACAAAGAATGTTCTTTCTGTGCCAACTCAGAAAGCTTAAACTGTCCAAGGAACTGCTGATTCAGTTCTATAGAGGAATTATTGAGTCTGTCATCTGTACCTCTATAACTGTCTGGTTTGGCTTTGCAACCAAGCAAGACAGACACAGACTTCAGTGGATAATTAGAACTGCAGAAAAAACAATTGCTACCAACCTACTTTCCACTGAGGACCTGTATACTGCATGTCAAAAATGTCAGGAACTGCTAGAGGCTTGGATCATGGAAGAAATTACTAGCCATGAGTTCTTCAAATAATCAATGTCTTTATTTGTTTCAGGTTACAGATAAGAATAAAAGAAATATAGGACTTCGCCTCCAAAGAGACTAAAGATCCAGCAAGGTAAGTACTCCAACGGCTACTGCAATTGCACACAGCACACATGTGGCCCATGCACTGGCTTATATAGTAGTGGCACTACGCTGCCATCTACAGATATTACACACACACTACTTGATACACATTGCCATCTAGTGGTGTAGTTAGGGGCAGAGCCACTGGCATGGATTTTTCCTTGACAGAAAAGAGGGCTGTGAAAATATCTACTGACCCCTCACATCCTGGAGATAAATTGGAGAGTTGGGTACTCACCATGAACTTCCATTCTCGGTGGAGACACGATGGCCTCGGTGGCAAGATGGGCTCCACCCCCTTTTCTAGGCAATGACAGACAAAAAAGGGGGTGGAGCTTCCCACAAGGTCCCAGTCCACATGTAGCATGGATAGCCAACAGAACATCAAACTTTGAACAACTTGAAATATCAAAAAACTGGAACAACTTGGAACCACTAAAACAGAAAACTGGGAAACATACCCCCAACTCTGAAGATTAAGGAGAGTGATTAGACAACTATGAATTACAACAGTTAAACTGAACTATACCCCCCTCTCTTGCTGGAGGACCAAGAGGGGGGAGGAGAACCCAGGAAGACCTGAGTTCCAGGAAGAGAGCGTGAATGTGAGGTCAAATGGGACGCAACCACCAATGAAGGTCCTCTCTGGTGGTGGCGTTCAGTTTGACAGCCTTTTTCCTGTGACAGGCGACCAGCTCCTGAAATGGAATTAAAAGAACCTGAAGGGCCTTGGACCGGAATCTGGCCCATGGGACAATCCCAATGCAGGATACGAGCATCCCTAGGAGACGAGAGAGAAACAAGATGTTGGGTCTCCAGGTTCGCAGGGCTTGTTCCAACAAGGGGAGAATCTGGGTCCTGCACTCTGGAGAGAGGGAGACCTGAAAGGAGGAGGAATTGATTAAGGCTCCCAGGTGAAGAATGGACTGGGAGGGAATGAGGGAGCTCTTCTCCCAATTTATCAGGAAGCCCAGGGAGGAAAGAAGTTGAGTACAACTGGAAAGATGCAGGGACGCCAGCTGCCGAGAGGAGGCCCGAATCAGGATGTCGTCGAGATATAGGAAGGCAGCAATGCCTTGGAGCCAAAGGTGAGCTATGGCCGTAACTAGAAGCTTTGTGAATATCCT
Organism: Boaedon fuliginosus; assembly: GCA_027560395.1. Lineage (NCBI taxonomy): Eukaryota > Metazoa > Chordata > Lepidosauria > Squamata > Lamprophiidae > Boaedon > Boaedon fuliginosus. The sequence continues at coordinate 43,509 of JANHGC010002874.1, read as the reverse complement.
GGGGGCTGAGGCTAGCCCGAAGGGGAGGGCTCTGAACGGGAAATGATTTCTGTCATAGGAGAAATGGAGGAACTGGTGATGGGAGGGACGTATGAGAATATGAAGGTATGCTTCCTTCAAGTCCAGAGAGGTCATGTAATCCCCCTTTCGAATAGAACAGAGGATATTGGAGAGAGTCTCCATCTTGAAGTGGGGTTTGGCCAGATGTTTGTTTACCCACTTCAAGTCCAGGATAGGCCTAGTACCCCCTGACCTTTTTGGGACAGTAATGAAGTATGAGTACACTCCCCACCCCCATTGCAGGGAGGGCACTCGTTCCACCACGTCTATGAGATGCTGGATAGCTGCGAGAGTGCGAAGATGATTCAGTACGCACGGGGCATGACGGGCCTGAATGAATCATCTGCACGGAGGGGAAGTGAATTCTAGAGAGTAACCCTGTCGCACCATGGCCAGAACACATCTGTCCTCAGTCATGAGAGCCCACTCTCTGTGGAAAAAGGATAGACGCCCCCCTACCTGTGATGGTAGGGAGGGCTGGCTGTCATTGGCAATCTCTGGTGCCCTGCTGCTGGTTGAAGGGCCTGGCCTGTGGTTGCTGACGAGGCTTCTGTCTGCGAGACTGCCAGAATGGAGGTTGTCTGCGGCTGGAGTTGATCGGCGAGGTGTCTTGGCGAGGCCGAAAGGGCCGAAAGGAATGCGACCGCGGGCGAAAGTACAGCTGCAGGTGACGTTGCTGTCTCCAAGGCACGACCTTCCTGTTCCCTCTGGTTTCTAAAAGAAAAGGGTCGAGATCCTCCCCAAAAAGCTTAATCCCCTTAAAAGGGAGGGTCACCAGCCTGCCATGGGCGGAGGACTTGACGTCCCAGTTGCGGAGCCAAGTGCTCCGCCGCACAGTCACAGACGAGGCCATGGCTCTCGCTGACAGCTGAATTGCGTCGTTGGTTGCACTGGACGCAAAAGCGGACAGGGTCGCTATCTTGCGGAGGTCTGATATTGCTTCAGGCGGGAGATTGTACTGCTCCGCAATTTTCTGGGCCCACAACACAGCAGAGCATGTAGCCAGAGAAGCTGCCAGGGCGGCTCTAAGAGCGACTGATGAGGCCTCAAAAGCCCTGCAGGCTGAAAACTCCACCGCTTATCATGGGGTTTTTTGGGGTACCCCTCGGAGTCAGCTGGGAGGGTAGCATTACTACCTAGGCAACAAAGGACTGGGACCTCGTGGGAAGCTCCACCCCCTTTTTTGTCTGTCGTTGCCTAGCAAAGGGGGCGGAGCCCATCTTGCCACCAAGGCCAGAGTGTCTTTCCACTGGAGAATAGATTAGATATAGGTAAGAAAGTATTTTTGGGACTATATTTTCTGAACTATATAAACCCATGAACCTATGCCATACATGCCCTCTCTGCAGGCACACAAGCCATTGCCACACCACATATGCGCCACATACCTCCTGCCAGTTCTGTCACTGATGAGGAGGAAACGGGCTCTTCAGCCTGCCCCTATGCTATACTCACCTTTATTTCCATCTTCAGAAGCTCAGCTGATCAGTGCAGATTGCTGTGCCTCAGCTGTTTAGTGGCTGCAGTGCTAGGCAACTTGTAAAGTAGCATGTGCCACAGAATAGGCTTTGGGCACTCAGTGCCAAAAAGGTTACCCATCACTGATATAAACAGTCCCATATAAGAACTATACAATAGTGTAAATGAGAGATAATCAGTAAATGGATAATTGCAAACAAGCCATTTCCATCCAAATCATGTTCTAGTTGATGTATTCCTCTCTGTGGAAGCAGAGGTGCAGAATATAAGCTTGACATCTGAGGAAGAAAAAGTTTCTACTACACCCAGAAGTCTGGGAAGGCCGTAGTCCTTCAATGTCATGTTCCTTCCTGTTTATCATGTGAAAAATAATACTTTTAATTTACTTTAAATATATTTCTATAATGCTTATTGTACAATTGCATCTCAAACTGGTTTACTGTGCAATAAAATGGTTACATAAAATAATATTAAAACCATATATTAAAACCATATTCCTTTAAAAGATGAGAAAACAAGTCATGCACCCAATATTACTACTCAATATTATTAATGGAAAGTCCGGATAAAATGGTAAGTTGTTGTGGGTTTTATTTTTTGTTTTGTAATGGATGATGGCAGTGAGGCAGAGATCAGACTTTTATTCAAAAGGGACTTTACAAATGTATACAAAATACTCTAGATCAAAGGTGTCCAATCTTGGGAACTTTAAGAATTATGGACCTCAACTCCCAGAATTCCCAGACAATTCCCCATACTGGCTGGGAAATTCTGGTAGTTAAGCCCATAAAACTTAAAGTTGCCTAGATATTCCCATTCTAAGGACAGCTATTTGCTATTGGTGTCACCTTACTGTGCATTTCTAAGGGTTTGTTCTTTTTTATATTATACTAACTCATTTTACATTATACTAACTCAAATTATTTTAAGTGAGCCTAAACAATACATTTTTCACTTCACCCCTCCAGTTCCCAATCCTTAATTATTTGTTGCTGGATAACACTTTGTTATTACAACATACAACTGTAGCTACCAGTGTAAGATACATTTTATCTCCCAGAGGTTGATTGCTTTTACTCTCTCTCCTCCTTTCCTCAGAGACTTGCTTCTCCCAATTTCTTCCTTCAGGGATTTGAGTTGGCCACTCACCACAGAATTCTCTCTTCTTCCAGTGATGAAATGTCACCTCTCAGCCTTGACAATGTCCCAGCACACTCTGTGGGAATTCTCCTTTGGGAGCATGGAGGAATGTCTCCTTCTTGCCCTGGGTTGGGTCCTTATAGATTCCAGAATTACTTTTTTCTGCCCCTGGCAGCCATCATCACGCTGAACCCAGGCTCTATCGATCTACCAGATTCCATCTATTCAGGATTCAACCCCTGTTTATTGGCTGAAATTGTCTCATTAGTGCATCCAGTCATTGGTTTCCAATAGGTAAATAGGATCCCCTGATCCAGATGCTACAAAGAAGCCCTAACACCCGTGATTATTGCTCCCAGCGGTTTTATATAGTTCTAAATTGGATTGCATAAACATTAGTGCCTTGTGGCTATTGGAATTATCAAGGTGAACAGACATCCATTGCTATTCTCTAAGATCACAGGCACAAATAGGTGTACAACACAATACCCCATTCAAGGAAATGGACTAGAATACTACCGGTTTCCCTGAAAATACGACCTCCCCTGAAAGTAAGACCTAGCTTGATTTTTACATGTGCATCCAATATATGTGTGCCCCTAACTAATAGGTTAGTCAGTGGATGATATTGGTATTTGATTCCAGCAATCTTTCTCAAATTGATGCCATCTTTTGCGCTAGACCCAAGCTCCCATTACTTCCTCCCTGACCTTTGCATGGGCTTTTTTGCACAAGACAGCTAATTCAACAAGGGACCGCCTCATACCCCAGGGATGAAAAGGGCTCCAAACGAAACAAGGCTCAGCTCCCCCAGTTTCAGATTTTATAAACTTCAAAAAGCAGGGAAAAAAACCAACCCCACCCTGAAATTGGTTAAAATTGAATCCCCAGAGGTTTCGCATTTTTTGAGTTCCCACCAGCTCGACTGCCAGATCTTAAAAAGTGCCAATGTAAACGGAGGAAAAAATGATATAGAGACATAAGAATCAATGCTATTTCCGGTTTCTGCAGAGTCTTTAAAAGAAAAAGAAAAAGCTCTTGGCTTGCCGGCAGGTAAGCAAGCTACACCTGCAGGTTGCAGCAAAACCTTCGCTCTTGCAATGCAACTTAGGCCATCTTCTTCCTCATCGCTGGTCGCCAGGTACCAAAAGAGAGGGGGGGGAACAGGCGAAAAGGAGGGTTTGAGGCGCGGCTCCTGAGTTCTTCCTGTACACCGACTGAAAGAAGCGACTCCCTCCGTTCGTAGCTGAATAAAGCAACCGCTGAGAAAGCCCGCAATTTGGAGCAAGGGAAGGCCCCACCCACAGCCAAGAAAAGGCGGGGTCGCGGCTTTATTGGGCCAGAGCCGGAAGCGTGAAAGGCTGGTTCGCGTTGCGCAAAGGAGGCGGGCGATGTGGCAGGTCGGTGCATTTGTTTTGTCTCGCGTTGTTCAGTTGGTTGAAAAAAGCCGCTTGTGGCGATCTCCGGCACGGATGCTCGTTTCGAGCCTTAAAAAAAAGCTTCTTGTCGGGGAGAAAGGGATGCTGGCCAAAGGGTTCATGCCTGGAGACTTTGAAAAGGGCCCGGGGGCTGCGTAAAATACAAAGAAACCTGGTTTAAAATGCACCGTTTCTGTGCAGGGGAAAGAAATCCGTGAAAAGTTATTGGAGCAAAGCTGGCCGGGGAATTCTGGGAGTTGAAGTCCTCCAGGCTTAAAGTTGCCGCGTTGGAGACCCCTGGACTATAGCACATCAGCCCACCCCCTCCTCCACTGTTTCCCGGCTTTGCTGGCCAGGGAATTCTGGGAGTTGAAGTCCTCTAGGCTTGAAGTTGCCAGGGTTGGAGACCCCTGGACTATAGCACATCAACCCCTCCTCCTCCACTGTTTCCCCGGCTTTTGCACATATTCGTGTTCCTTGCGTTGATGGTCCTATCTAACTCTCATACTCTTCCGTCCCCTTTGCCTTTTGCCTTCAATCTGTCCCAACATCCCAGTGAGTCTTCTCATTAGGTGGCCAGAGGACTTGAGCTTGAGCTTCAGTAGCTGTCCTTCCAAAGAATATGGGGTTGATTTGATCTCCAAGGGACTCTCCAAGAGTTGTCTCCAACACCACAATTAGAAAGCAAAATGTGTTCAATAGGGCACTCCTAGCCAAGTTTGCTTAGAAGTGAGTCTCGGCGTGTTCACGGACAACGGTTACCTCTTGTGGGATCACCCTGTTCCCCATTGGACTATCCTCTGGCATCTTTGCGGAGCTTCTGGTAGTGTAATGAGTTTCCTGTTCAAATACAACCTGCATTTAGGTTCATCAACTAATTAGGATGTCATTCTATTTGTTTGGTAGAAAATATTGTAAAATCAGAATATTTGCTTGTGTAATGCAGTTTTTACAAGATACAATGCTGAAAAATACAGGGAGGAAGTTGCCCAGTAAGAAGGATGGCTGATTTTTTTTTTTTTTAAAGATATTGACTGATATCCAAGCACTAACTGATCATCAAATCCATCCAGGTAATTCAGTCCATGAAATCAAACCTCTGAGTATTACTGCTATCTTTATTGTAAGGTTACATACAGTAACAATGTTGAAGGCTGAAAGTTCATTACCCCCTTTTACATTTCAGAGAACTAGAAAGGGCAATTTCAGAGGTGCTTTCTCTATCCCCGTTCCTGCTTTAGACTCAGATTTCTCTTACTGTAATATATTGTTGTCTAGGTTGCCTGTGGCCCTTCCTCCTGTCTCTGAAGGTTATTCTCACAGACATTACATTGTCTCATGCTGCTTGTCTGTGGCCTGGTACCCTGCTGGGTAACGATGGGGATATTTTGGTCAACTATTATTAGTCACTTCAGAGCACCGGACAATCTTACTTCCTAATATGATCTTTGAGAGGAAAAGGTTTCTTCCCCTGCTATGCGTACATATACAAAGGTAAGCTTTGTTGAATACAGTGAACAAATTGAACATATTCTGAGCTATATTAGTGGATTCTTTAATATTCTTTAATATTGTTGTTAACCACATAATTAAGGATCAGAATGTGGAACCTATGACCTTCCTGATGTTGTTTAAACACCAGCAGCCTCAGCCAACATCACTGACGATAAAAGATGTTAAGGGCTGAAATCCACCATGCTTCCCCATCCCTTTCCACCATTCCAGAAAGTTCTAGGAAAGGCCAAATTGTTTTGCTAAATTGTTTTAGGAATGGAAAAAGCTGCATGAAATTTTGGAGGAGGGAATCTGATTTTGGCCTACAATTTAGGTTGAAAAACAAAGTCTTTACTTATTTAATTATATTTATATATTTATATTATCGATATTTTGTAGATATTTTGTCTGTCTAGCTATCTGTCATCTATCTGTTTTAATAGATACATATGGCTTCTATTTTTACTTTGCAACATATCTTCTTAAGCTCTTCGAAACCCAAACTGTAAGCCTAAACCCTTCTTCTCCCATCCTCCGTTTTCTGCAAGATGAAGAAAAGGAGAAAAAAAATTCCAAAAATAATATTTGAAATTCTTCGTCAATTTTCTGTGGTCCTGTCTGACATTTCGATGTAGGACTAACTAAATACTAAACATGTTATCTCATTGTTTTTAGGTGTATTGCTAGGATGTCCTCTTAAGAGTTGAGAAGCCTAAACATGTTCTTCCAGTCAGAGATTTTGCCTAGATGGGAGTTGTGTCTTTACTTGTTTCTTTCTTTTGGTTCTCATTTTTATTCTTTCTATCAAGTTTTCCAAGCTTCTAAAGGTAAGTCTCAACTTCAGGGGTTATTTTTTTGCTTTTGTAGTTTTCAATAAATTGAAATTAAAAAAAAAAAAAGCAAAATTTGTAACTGCTTTCCTACACTCCCAAGCAGATTGTTGCATTGTGTCATTTGGCTTGTGTGCATGTTATAATAGAAAGTTGATATAAGATTCTTTGTAATTCATAAATGGAAAAGGAAAGCAACATAAAATAAGCAACATAATCTGTATAAGAATAAATAGGTTTGTGATGAATGTGTAGGCTGGCATATGTAGTGCCAACGTATTCTTTTTTCATGCTTTGTTTGATTCAATTGATTATGTACCATCAAGTTGTCTTGATTCTTAGCAGCTACATATCCGGGAAAATGTCATCTATTGTGGTGCTCATTGGCAACAGTGAGGTGCACAAATATGTGAGGTCCTGGAGCCAATTTACATAATGAATCTACAACTTATGTGTTAACTTCCTCTGGGATAGGGCAGCATATAAATCACAGTAATACATAAATAAACAAACTTTCCCCCAAAAGACTAAAAATTGAAGTTTTTTTAAAAATTGCCCCTACAGTAGCTTCTACATGGTAACATGACTTCTGAAACTTCCAGAAATTGGTTCACATTGGAGATCACCCACTTTGAAAAGGTTTAGATAACAGTAGTATCTGCCATTACATCACAGGCCTTTTTCTGGAATCCTAGGAGATCATATTGCAAAAAAGATTTGTTGAAAATGCTGTGCAATTTTCTGTCAATTTTCAGTGAGAAATCAAGGGGAAAAAAGTGTGCAAGGCCTGGATTGGCTTAGTGCACCTAAAACACTTGTCCCCTCAATTGAGAAAATAGAAAGTAGAAAAGTGGAAATAGAAAATAGAAGTAGAAAATAATTTCCTCAGTCAGAGGTCAGTATGCTAGGGGTTTCAAACTTGGCAACTTTAAGACTTGTGGACATTGACTCCCAGATTTCCTCAGCCAACCATGTTGCCTGGGGAATTCTGGGACTTGAAGTCCACAGGCCTTAAAGTCGCCATGTTTGGAGACGTCTGCACTATGCTATTGCCCTATGCCTTAAGATTCTTGGTTGCTATAGAACACAGGTGTCAAACTCGTGGCGTCACGTTGCTGTCATGTGACGTATCATGACTTTTTCCCCTTCCTGGAGCTGGGGTGGCCATGGCCTATGTGTGATGCATCTGGCCTGTGGGCCACCAGTTTGATACCCCTGCTATAGAAGAAAACTTTGAATGCTTCTATTTAGTGATTTAACACATATATAGTTACTTGCCAGTTTAGTAACATGAGATATGTGCTAATTCTTTAATGTATATGTTCAATTATCTCCTCCTTTGGGTGGCTTTTTTAGAGTTGGAATTAGGTGACTCAATGTTCCTGGAATAGTATTAGTTGTACCTGATATGTACAAGAATAAATGTTATATGTATCAGATGTATTATTGCTTAGGGTTTGGGTTGGTTACTATCACTCCAATCCACCTCACAAGGTTATGATAGTAGGGAAAATAGGAGGAGGGAGCGTTATGTATGCCACCCTGAGCTCTTGAAAAAAGCTGGCATCCAATAAATAGAATTACTACAGTACAGAAAAATGACTCCTGCTATTCTTCATTTTTTCCACTAGGAGGAGATAGCATAACAGTTTTTAGAATGTTGAAATAATAATGTATCCAATAACAAGGTGGTTTATATAAACAATTATCATTAGGATGTTAGATGTTTTACCTCTAACATTTCAAATTATTTTTGTCCCTAATTTTTGAAGTGATAATGTATGTATAGAAAACAAAATAAAGATACTAATAAGAATATCCTTCATTATTTCGATATCCTCATATTTCAACTGAGAACTCAGCCATCAGAAGAAATGTGTAATTTGTGGGAACAGATTGAGTCTAAGCCTGGTTTTGAGTATTCTGAAACTCCACAATGATAATAGTTTAGCACAAGAAGGATTATATGATTGCTGCTTTTTTGAAAATGACCTGGGGGTGGGCTTTGATAAAACCATGTGATTTTGTTCCAGGATAGTTCATAATGTTGAATGGAAAGCTGTAGTTGTAGAACTTTGTCTCAGCAGCCCAACAGAAAGGTGTTAAAGTGGAAGAGCCAAAATAGAATGAGAAGAAGCTGGTAATACAGAGCATTAATAGAACATGTTTCAGTAGAACGTCTATGGGTTATTTGGAGCAAAATAGTAATTGTAACAGAACAAGAAACTTGAGTATCCACTTGAAATGTAACACAATTGGAGAATGGTTTAATTTAGAAGAAAGACATTAGTTGGTTCCTCCTCGGTTTATCCTAGGGTTTATGGTACCCATGAAATGTCATAAAAGCCTGTCATTATGATTCTTATTGCTAATGTTAAAAGTTCTCAGATATTTATGCTCATTTTTCTTCACTGTACTGTATGTGAGGGAATTGCCTTCAAAACAAATCTTTCTGTATAGTCCGTATGAATATATCTGGAGTGGAAACAGGAACTATACAGAGTGGTTTTCAAAAGAAATTTGCCCCAGATTGCAGATTAGAACGATTAGATTTGATGGGAGAAAAATGATTTGGAAGACGTGTGGTGCCCGTGTATTCTCCCTTGGCACTCATTAAATCAAATGTGTCTGCAGTTCTATAGTCCTAGTGCAAAATCCTAATTTCTACATTAGATACTAGGAAGGGCACTTTTTAATGCAATTATTTTCTTCCTGGGACACAAGGAAGCATACTTAGTGGGGGTTTTTGAGTGGGGGAAGGGGTTGGTTAAAGCTTTATACAGACCAGGCAACATCTACACACAATTTAGAAAATCACCAGTAATTTTGATGGTGTTTGAATGAAAGTCATCTTCCTCTCTATTATACTGAATTAAAAATTGGCAGGTCAGTGTTTTAAAAGATGAAATGATCTGTAGTCTTTATTTGACTTTGTGTGCTTCATTTTCCTGATGATGATTTAGTTCACTTAACACCCTGCTGCAATTTTCTGTTAGGAATGGCTACCAAAGAAATTTACAATTAACAATTAAAGTCAGACAAAAGGACATGTAATTAGAGATACTGATCCCTAGTGTTTGGTAATATGAAGTTGATTTTCAGCTCTCTCCTCTGCTGAGTAACCAGACTAAGAAAAAAAAAGGAAAAATATTCTCAGAGAAGATGATGTGTGTTTTGGGCATCAAAAAATAAGAAGAAAAACTCATTTCTTAAAGAGATGAATTTCTTCAGCTAGGATAGTAAGAATCTCCTCCGAAAACCAAAGGTGATAAATCAAAAGTTTAGCTCTTCATCTTGAAAGCTGCTTTCCTTCTAAGCTGTGCTCAGTTAATAGCTTGAACTTTTGAGGCATTCTCTTTTGCCAGACTTAAAAATCTTGTTAAGGAATAATTGTTGGAGAAAATCTATTTCATATCCAAAACGTTAGGCATATGAAATATTTGTAAAGCATTAATTCTTTTTTATGGCTGTCTTTGTTGGTATTTAGTGGCCAGTAAGGCAATATAAATGGATATATCCACTTATTAGAAGTATTGATTAATTAAGCAATTATTAGCTGATTTGCTCCAGCTAATAAATAAACAAAATGAAATGTAATGAGTAGCCATAGTAGCATAGTGGTTAAGTGCAGTACAGATAATCCTTGACTTACAACAGTTCATTTAGAGACCATTCAAAGTTACAGTGGCACCGCAAAGTGACTTATGACCATTTTTCACACTTATAACCATTTCATCATCCCCATAGTCATGTGATCAAAATTTGGATGCCTGACAACTGACTCATATTTATGATGTTTCAGTGTCCTGGAGAGCTCCGATCAATTTTTGCGACCTTCTTTTAAGCAAAGTGAATGGGGAAACCAAATTCACTTAACAGCTGTGTTACTAACTTAACAACTGTAGTGATTCACTTAACAACTGCGGCAAAAATGGTCATAAAATGGGACAAATTAACTTAATGTATGTTTCGCTTAGCAATGGAAATTTTGGGCTCAATTGTGGTTGTAAGTCGAGGAATACCTATATTTCAGAGAAATACTGCCTAAACTGCCCCTCTGCTCATAACCTGGAGTTTGATCCTGACAGGGCTCAAGGTTGACACTGCCTTCCATGTTTCCAAGGATCCAGATGGTAGGCAACAATAGGTGAATAATGCTTCTACATTTGTACACTGCCCAGAGAGTGCTGTAAACCACTACGAGGTGATCTATAGGTCTAAAAGCTATTGCTATGGCTAGAAAAATATTACAAGATACTATACTGTAGACTGTCATCTTTCCTTTTTAACTATTTTTTTTTGCTTAATACTGTTAATATGAAACTTGGTTTTTTTGCATTAGGAGGTCTACAGAAGGTGGAGTTTTAGTAAGTAGGTTCTCAACATAGAAAAAGTTGTCTTCATTCAAATTTTCCCTTCTCTACGAATTGGAAACTTTGCATGTTTTATTTTTGTTCTTATGTACTTATTGACAAGTTGATCAAATTGGACAGGTTGTGAGAGTCATATGTCTTATTTACTGACAATTCCTAATCTATTAACGTATTCTGTAATAACTCTTACTTCCCTTAGAAAAGAGACTCACGGGCGTTAGTAGGGTTTCATTCAATAATACTGGGAATTTATTTTTTCTTACGGTTCCTTTTTTTTTCTTAAGAAAGCTGATAATATTATGGTATCGCCGTTTAACTAAAAATTTCTTATTTGTGCAGAATATGAAGAAGAACTTGATAGAAAATTTGAACTGGAGAAAAATACACTGGGGTTGAGGAAGGTAAGGTCAATGAGATTAATTAAATTAATTAATTGAAATGTGATTGAGACCGGATGACAGAAAGCAGTGCTGAACTTGGAGGCCTAGTGTTAGTTAGTAACCTGGTTAAATGAATCTGGCTTCCCCATTGCCTTTCTGTGTCAGGTCAGGAAAAGATGATCACATGACCCCAGGACACTGCAACCATCATAAATATGAACCAGTTGCCAAGCATCATCATGTGACCTTATGACAAAGGTCCTAAGTGAAAAATGGCCATGTCACTCTTTTCAGTGTCTTGTAACTTTGAATGGTCACTAAATGGACTGCTGTAAGTCGAGGACTACCTGTACATGTATATCACAAATCCACCAGGTTCTGTTTTTGGGGTAAGCAACACATGACTTGTGGAAAAGGAGTAAGATACAGCAAGTTAAACAAATTCATGGCAGGACTTCTGAGAAAGGAACTAGAACTATAAGTGTATTTCTACTAGCAATATTTATTACTATACTTTCTCTCCATACCTCCTGATAAGCAATCCTTGTTTCACCACATTCACACATTAACTCGTTATAAAATTTCCATCTTTTTCTTTTTGAGAATGGTATGGACTTGGAAGAAATATTGGTCACTTTCATCCAAGTTTTTCTTGCGCTTCTAGTATTGGAGAAAAATGTAGCCTTGGAATGCAGTTGTGTTCTATCAACAATATGTGAAAATTGTTCTGGAAAAGCTTGGATAATTGCTGCCACTCATTGTAGAATTCTGATCTACCATAGAAATCCATTTCAATGTAAAGTTTTGCTTATTCTTTCCATACTGGCTTTGCCAGTGTTGAAAATTCTGCAAGTTTTGTATAGAAATTATATTGTCACCCAACTCTTGCACATAAAAGATTGGCTCACATTTTTTGGGTTAATCTGACATATTTTTTGCTATTCTGGTTTATTTAATTTATAAATTTATATTTATGCTGGTATGTGGCCAGTTGTCTATCCCTTGATTATTTAATCAAAGTCTCATTATTAAAATTGAAGAAAGAAGTGCTTCAGTCTCTGGTGGAAAAGTGTGTTATAAATACCATAAATAGAAATGGTTAACCATTAAGTATTTGGTTTGAATGATCCAAAGAAAGAAGGGAGTGATTTTCAGTTGCTACTTTGGAAAAATACGCACATACAACAAAAAGGGGAATGAGCTGTTGAAGATGTTCCTGACAGATGCCATCTGCATACTAATACATATTTGAAACACATTTGCCTTTTTATCTACCTGACCTCCTTGTTAAACTGCTTATTGAATCAGCTGCAAGTAGCTGGGTTCAGACAATATGTTAAGCCAGGCATGTCCAAAGTCTGGCCCGGGGGCCAATTGCGGCCCGTTTTCAAATTTCAACTGGCCCACAGCCTATTCTTTGGCCCCACCCCTTTCCTCCCACCTCTCCCCTCCCTGCCATGATTTTGCACACTTT
>JANHGC010002873.1:353031-363476 GCA_027560395.1 Boaedon fuliginosus | reverse complement strand
AAGAAAGAAAGAGAAAGAAAGAAAGAAAAAGAAAGAAAGAAAGAAAGAAAGAAAGAAAGAAAGAAAGAAAGAAAGAAGGCAGCCTATTGTTTCCATTTTGCTTGCTAACATTCAATTCTCATTCCTGAAAACTTTTTTGCTCACTGAGGATGTAGTTGATTAGTGCCTCATCCTTGTGACTACATCATGGGTCCATTTGAAGAGGTAACTGATACCATATAAGTCCTGTAAATAAATATACATCTGATTATGCTGAGAATCAGCTCTCACATCCAGCTTGAGCATGTTGGATGAACCTGCCATGCTGTAGGGCATTCCATTAAATCTGTGTTTCTTAGATATTTTACTCTTGGGATCCCTTCTCACTTCTCATTATGGAGCAAGCACTCTAAAAGAGCTTTGCTTTTGTATAATTTATATTTATAGAAACCTTTACCTTTACCATGTTAAAAATTAAAATTGATGCATTTGTAGAATATTTTATTGAATTGTGTAAAAATAACGTTAAGCCAGTTCAATATTAGTACCAGTAAAATACTTTTCACAAGGGACCTTTTTTTTTGCAAATGGAAAAATAATGAGAAGTGTGATGTTGATTTTAAATGCTTGCAAGTTGGGTTGATTCAATGTTTTAAGTAAATAAAATCTTCAGTATTTGGGAAATCATTTTAATTTTGCAGACCTCATTAAACCCTCATTGGTCTCCTTAAGCCTAAGGCCTCTTCTCTGAACAGAGCAATGGTGCTTTGTCACCTATGGAGGCCTATTATATTTATATTGTATGCTTATATTTATATTTATATTAACGTTTATATGTATTTATTTAACGCCTGTCAAGAGCATTTCCAGCAACACTGTAAACCAAAGGCAACTCCTTGAGAAGAGGCGGGCCTTTCACGCCGATAGCGTCGGCGTTACCACGGCGACGGCTCGATTGCTCGGCTTTCGGCATCGGCCGCTCGGCAGCTCGGCCGTGCGGACTGCGCCCAGTGCGGCCGCGACGCACGCGCACTCCATTCGAGCCCTTGGCGGCGGCGGCGCGTTCTTTTGCGGAGGCCGCCCGAAGGGAGGGAAAGATGGTGAAGCTGACGGCGGAGCTCATCGAGCAGGCGGCGCAGTACACCAGCGCCGTGCGGGACCGGGAGCTCGACCTCCGCGGTGAGAAGCCACCTTGAGGGGTACTGGGTTCTGCTCCCCCCCCCCGGGCCGAGCTTGGTTCTGTTCGACAGAGTAGGCCCGGGCTTCCTAAGCGCCCTGGGCGAGGCCTTTTTCTCACGGGATGGTGGCCCTCGAGGGACGCATTTTACTAAAAGGCGTTTGTAGACTGCTGAGAACGGGAGAGGCTGCTTGGCTTTTTACTCGGGGCGCCTTTTCAGGTTCCTTGGCTCCTCTGTCCCCGGGGGACCCGTCTTTGCACCCCAAACCAGTATCTCACCATATGTTCCATGGTTATCTAAAAGAGCCTTGGTGGCGCAGGGGTTAAAGGCAGCCCTGCAGCCTCTGCTGACTTGTTCAGCAGGTGGTCAGATCGAATCCTACCAGGCTCAAGGTTGACTCAGCCTTCCATCCTTTCTAAGGTCGGTGAAATGAGGACCCAGATTGTTGGGGGCAATAGGCTGACTCTGTAACTGCTTGGGGAGTGATGTAACGGTCTAATAAGCAGTATATAAAAATCTGAGTGCTATTGCTATACATGTTGTAAGCCGCTCAGAGTCCTTCGGGAGTTGGGCGGCACAAAAATGTAATAAATAAATAATACATAATGTTCATCAAGGCATATAGGTTAAACTTCTTGGTATGTATTTGAAAAGCCATTTTTACATGTAATTTTCAGTGTCAACGTAAGAATTCTTCATTGATATAATAGCAGGTTCTTTTCACATGTAAATTTAGACAAACAAACAAATAATAAAATAAAATAAAATAAATCTGGGCAGCAACAGCAGCCTTGATTCCGATGCACAAACAGGCAAAAGAGCAGGATTGGGTCTTCAGGATTGGGTCCCAAAGAGGGGGCTTCTGTTATTGGATGGATGGAGAGGGAGAGAGAGAGAGAATTTGAATAGATAGATAGAGAATTTAGATAGATTCGTTTGTTTATTTATTAATCTCATTTATAGGCCAGCCAAACTGCCATAGGACTTTGGCCGGCTTACAACAGTTAAAACAATATAGTACAGTGAAAAAATTAAAACAATCTAAAATAATTTTTAAAAACCCTCCCCTCGGGTGGGATCATTAGCCCCAAGCCTAGCCAGGGCTTAACAGCTCGGCGGAAGATCAACAGGTTGAGGACGATCCGGATCCCTAGGGGTAGTTGGTTCCAGAGGGCTGGTGCAGCCACAGAGAAGGCTCTCCTCCGTGGAACCTTACCTTGCCTTAAGTGGGGGAAAAGTGCTCTCTATGTACCCGATATAAAGTGCTTTGGCCTTGACCATTACGGGTGATAAGCTCTGGGTCATGCTGGAAGCATTCCGGGGTCCCAACCTGTGCTTAGCTGGATTTTGTGTGCTTTTTCTTCAAGCAGTTCTATTAAAAAAAAAACAATTTTGTTTATTGTTGCCGATGGATTCACTTTGCAACAATCTTAAGTTGATCAAAGCTTAGGAGCTTGCAAGTAAGTAAAGATCTCCAGATCGTTTGTGTTTGTTAAGATGTGTGGTTTTCTTTTGTTATTTGTAACAATATTGGTAGCAATATTTTGTTACAAATATTGACCGGGATGTTTTCAATAGGTAGGTCTGTCAAGTTATAGAATGCTCTTTCCAATGTTTCTTTTTATCCAAGCTTGCTTCCATTCTATCTGGTCCTGCCTCACTGTTCATCCAAAAGACGAAAGAACCGATGAAGCAAAATCTTCATTCAGGAAAACGTTTATTGGATACAAGTGAATTGCAAGAAGTTAAAGCAAATTCTGAACAAAACCCCGGAAAAGTATAACAAATAAAAGTACATAAATCCCTCCCCGTGACATCTTCAGGGAACACAGCCAATCCTCAGGTGCCATGCTGGCATGATACGAAGATGTCTTGGTAACGGTCATCCAGTCACTGGACAAGATACTGATTCCCGCCATCTGTAATGGAAACATTCCAAAGATACCTTTTCCCCCCTCCCCTCCGTAACAGGCAAGCAAGAGAACCGAAAGTTAAAATAGGAAAAAGAAGAAACGAAACCTAACTAATCACACAAAGAATACTGAATAACCAAACCGCTCCCCCCTTTAGGAAAAAAAAGAAAACTAACCTAGAAATAAAACACAATGCTTAAGAATATAGAAAATACAAATACAATGCCCCCCCCCCCATATCTTCAACTGATTGGCAGATCTTCTGGGATCTGACACATGGTTCTTAAATTAAAAATCCATTTAAAATTAAATTGACCAAGAGAGAGAGGAAGAGAACTGTGTGCATGGGGAGGAGGTGAGGGTAGATTTATTAGCTACTTCCGGAATGTCACATCCCCATTGGGGCCCAAGGCAGATCCATACTTTCAAGCCCTTTTGGAAGATTAAAAGGAAAGGTGCAGATCTGACCTGGAGGGGGGGCATGGTGTTCCAGAGGGTGGAATTGCCTCTTCTTCTGGACCCCATCAGCTGAAATTCCTTGGCTGATGGGATCCTCACCATGCCTCTTCTGCTGGCACAGATGGGGGGGGGGGGGTCTAGTCCCTTTGGGGTGAAACAATTGCTCATAATTATTATTATTATTAACTATTACTAGCATAACAAACAAGGTAAGCCAATGGACATAACCAATATGCATGTAAAAGAGGGAGAGACAAAGAAAGAGATGCTTCATGTAATTTTTCCTACAATCTTCCAATGTTTGGTCCTTTTTCAGGTGGAATGTTGTATAACCTCGTTCATTTCTGCTACATGGATTCCTCCCCCCTCCCTTTTTTTTTCCTATGCTGTCTAAAAGTGTGATTTGCATTGGCACTTTACAATAATTGGTTTCTAAATAATATCAGGCACATCTCAAAGAAGTAACCTAAGGCTATAATTTGGTGCAGGATTTGTATAGCCATTTATAAATTGCTTTTACATCAATCCCCTGACAAGCAGAATTGTTTTGCATGCAAAAGGAAGCTATGCCTATTTCATACACCAGAGGTATCTAAGCTATGTTTCAGTTGTAGATAAAACAAGGTACATCAGCCTCCTTGTTTATAGCCCTGAAGGCCAACAATGTGGAATTTATCAGATAATAGTATGACATAAAAGGTAGCTACTACTTGTATTTTGTTCCCTGTTGGCAAAAGTCAATTATAATTGCTGTTTTCCATGTTCAACAGATAGCTATGTCAGTGCTGGGAGAAAAACTAATTTTTATAAAGTATATTTTATACATTTAAATAAAAGCATTACAATAGCAATGAAACTTCAAGATAAGATAGATTGCCCTTATCTTTCATAAATATTTACCTTGACTGAACTAAGCGGGCCAGGAGAAATAATTCTGCATTTATTATCTATTAATATGATTGGCGGTCAGTCTATAGACCATGAATAATCAACCAATTTTCCAGAACTGATGCAGGACAGATTGTATGAAATATCCCTGCAAAAGAACAGAGATCACTCATTTTGCACCTCTTCAGTCTTCAGTCTATTCTGTGAGACAAATAACTTGACATCAAATTGGAAAGGAAAGGGTCAGCTGGAAATATAGTATTGCAAATATAATATACCTTGTATTATTTTACATCACCTGACTCCCATTACCATTATTCACATCTGATGGCTGATTCAACTTAATAGGCTACTGATTTAGTTCAAATCAGATTCTTAGTTTTAAATGATAAAAATGTGTGCAGAGTCAAGTCACTAAACCAATTCAATGGTACTGAGCTCAGTTCAGTCCCCATAATTATACCTGTTGTACACATATTATTACTCTCTAGTTGAATAGATAAATAGAGATATTAATGACTATTTACTTGTGCCAGGACAAGATACTTTATGTGTGCAATGGTATCTGGGACTATCCTTGGGAGACAAGGAAAGAGTTACATCCAGGGGGATAGTGGGAAAGTGGGAAAGAATGTGGGCATAGCAAATGTCTTAGAATAGACCTTTCCTAATTTCTTGGGCATAAAGACAAAAAGGGAGAAATGTGCTTTCAGATATGTAAGACGGATATCAGTCTTGCTAGGTAGTACAAAGGAAGCACAACCAGATGAACTAATTCTACTTTATTGTAAAGCTAAATAACAGAATCTTACCAAACTGAAAGTATGTTTCTCCCCCATTTTCTTTATTTTTATATTTTTAAATTAATGTCTTTACAGTATTAACTTTCATTTCACAGCATTGTTTCTTTATCCTATAGTGTCTATGGGAACATATTTGGAGGATTTCAGGTTGGGAAAGTACTCTAATACCTTCCTTCCTTCCTTCCTTCCTTCCTTCCTTCCTTCCTTTCTTCCTTTTTTTTTGTAGTGACTAATAAAATAACAGAAACTTTTTGTAAACTGAGGAAGCAGCACATTCCTGCTGAATAGTTATCTAATCCAAGTTTCTTGTTGGATTTTTTCCTTTTCTTTCTTTTCCCAAATATCTGAAACTGCACATCTAAAACATGCCATTTTATTCTCTAGACCAGGATGGTGCTTCCTCCCACCAGGGATCGCCTGCTTTGAAAATAAAGATGAAATAGACACCTGCAGATTTCTCTGCAAATGCTTAGCTCTCACTGGTAGGGCTTCAAAACACACCCATGGAAAAACTGAGACAGAAGAATATTATTCAACAGCAAGAATGAGAAGACAGACAAATTCCAGATGGTTATGTTCCAGATGTAAGAAGGGTTTAGGGAGAAAATGTATTACAGTTTTTCATTTGGAAATGCCTTGTTTTTCTTTTTCCAATTTCCTTAGCTTGTTTGTCCTTATTAAATATTTTCTTGGTGATGGTTAGAATGTTGTGTAATGCGGCTTGGCTTAAGAATGAGATTCAAGGCAGACATAAAAAATCTCATCTCATGCTAAGGAGAGAGGTCTGTTATGTACTAGCTCATAATGTTCCAACCCATAAAGCAGTACATTCACTTTAGGAAAGAATTAAATTTGTTCCAGAACCTTTGATTCAATAAAGTGATAGACCCCAAATACATCATACATATTCCTGTCCTGTCCCACCAATTTTATTTCCCCAACTTATTTAAACAACAACAATAAAAAAAACCACCAGTAATTTATCTCCTAAGCTTTTCATTCAGCCTTGGAAAACCATGTTCAAGAAGCAGCACTGGTACTCTGAATCTCAGTTGGGACAATGCATCAAGTCAGACTGCTTCCAGTTCTGAATCAGACTGCAAAATAGATTGGGTGATCTTTGCATATCCTATTCCTATACAAGTTTTTGCTAATTATTGCTAGGATTATTCTATCAGAGTAAAAGAGGTGAAGATAGATAGATAATCTTAGAAAGAAACTGCCAATCCCAAAGGCCTTCAAAAGGCCATGTTGATAGCAGTAGGGACAGGTTTCCCCCAGGTGTTTCCTTGCTGGTACTAACAGAAAGGAAGATATATTCACCAGGTCCATGGCTAGCAAAATTTTCTCCCATTCTCATGATCCATTTGGAAAATGGGTGATTCTTGGTTTCACCAACCTTTCTCCGTCTCTTCTGTGTATCGTTCCTTTTCAGCTTTAGCAATCAAATTAAATTCTAATAACAGTGGCAGGGAGTCAGAAGACCAGTAAAAATATTGTAGAATGAAAGGCAGGCATTCATACACAACAATTGGCAACCTCATATTTATTTAAATGCAAAAATACTACAGCTCATCAATAAGAATTCATGGGTCATTTGTATAATTTTCTTCACAGCAATGTAGAAGTCATTGCCACTACCTTATTTATGAATATTTATTTTTTAACTTTCCATTCTACCCTACAATTTTGATATTTTTTGGTACTAGACTATCCAAGTATCAGTGAGGTCCAACACTACTGAGTTTCTTGAGATCAGCCAAGCTTGGTTATATTTTGTTTTATGTTAGACAATAATTCCCAATATAGAGCAACCCTTGAGGGAATCCTGGCTTTACTAGTGTGGCTGGAATTTATCATCCAACACATCTGGGGGACATAAGGTTGGAGGTGGATGACTTAAGCATTATTTAAGAGCAGAATAAAAGCAAATTTTTCATTTTGTATGGGGATAAAGGGATACAAGGACAAATTACTTAATTAGAAGTCAAGTATTGGAGCCTGCTGCTGTCTGAAGACAATAGAACTGAAATTGGATATATATATAGTTTTTCTAAGAAGTGGAGAGGATTACTTTCAATCTAATTTAAAACCTCCCATTTAAGTCATTTTTAAAAAACATTATATTTCATTAATTCAAGATGGAACATCATAAGGTCACAGCTTTGAGAAGTTCAGATCACATATACTGAGGAGATATTTCTATTTCATGTTTCAATCTGTAAATATGGAATTTGGTTCTCAAAAATATTTAGCACCCGCAACTAAGAACCATTGGAATATTCAAGTTTATATTTGCCCAGTGTCAAAAATCTGGTTCCAAGAAACCACAGGACTACTTGTGAATTCCCACAGTTTTTCTGAACTGTATGATCCTAATTTTGTTACTATAATGGGAATTAAATAACTTTGAAAGTCTATCCTTCATTATTTATGCATGTTTAAATTGAGCTAATAAATGAAAACAGAATAAGAATGTTGGAAGGAACATTGGAGGTCTTCTAGTCCAACCCCCTCCTCAAGCAGGAGACTCTATATTATTTTAAACAAATTCCTTTTTCCTTAACCCATATGCATTCATCCTTGATTTTATGCATTTTATGTAGTGATCTCTTACATATACTGCAACTCTACCTCCTCTTTTGTTAGGTCTATTTCTTTTAAACCGTTTATATCCTTCCATCAGCACATTCCAGTCATGAATTCCAACCCACCAAGTTTCAGTAATGGCAACTAGAGCACACTTGACCTTGTACTTCAGGTTCACACTGTTTATTCCCCAAACTTTGTGCATTAGTGTATAGGCATCTAAGTATTTTATGGCTGACTATGGATATGCTTTCTACATCTCCAACTTTGTATCTGAATCTCCATCATCTCTACCTCCTTATTGGATCGGTTGTTTTGGGAGTTATGTTTGAGATTAGGTCCTAACGATCCTAAAGATTGGTCACCCTCCCCTGAAATAATTACTTGAAACACTGAAACAATTACTTTCATATTAGAACAGTGATTCATTCTGGACAAAACTCAAGATAAGAGATGAGAGAAGATACTGAATTGTTGACTTTTTCATCAAAAACTTGAATAAACCCACATTTGTGTTCAAAATGAATTATTTTGACCCCAAATATTTGTGCAGCTGCAGTAACTACACAACTGGAAACCAGCCATATTCTAAGAAGAATTCATTGAGGAACATCTTGGAATATTTTCTACTGAAATCAGCACCTCTACAATACGTATCAATCAAGATGCAAAACCCCCAGGTATGTAAGATTGCTTATATTTCAGTATATAACCACCAGGACAGTTCATTGTTAAAAAACAACTCATTATTCCCTTATGTGAAGAGCAGAGAGCTCTGACAGTGTGGGAAATAATAGTTTCTGCAGCTGTAAGATTGTCCCCAAGGGCTTTTTCAATCTGTGTGGCTGATTGTTTTTTAACAATATGTGATGGTAGAGGCTAGTCCACCAGCAACAAAAATCCTGTTTGACACTTTGCAAAGCACAATGTAAGGGTGAATTTGCTAACTCTGTTCACAACTGCTGCCGTTATTGCCCTCCACAGGACTGCTATTCAGGAAGGTGCCATGCAATTGAGAATCTTGACTAAGATCCAAGAACCATAGTGCCTGTGAACTTGGGCAAAAGAAATCTCATTCTTATAGTGCATGCAATCATTGCAACATATTGTCCATTTATGGCTGTTCTCTTACACATCACAGACCATTTCATTGCCGCCTTCCAGTTTATGCATCCATCTATCTGCTGCTGCATATTATGGGATGCATAAATTAGTTACATAGGTCCTCTTCATGCTCAAAATATGTCCAACCCAGAAAATGAGCATTTCCAACACAGTGAAAAAAATTGTTTGCCATAAATTGACCTCAAATAGCTGGAAAGCGTCAAAGAGGCCATAATACAGTACTTGGAGAGTACAGGCTTCTGACATTAAATATTATATATTGTTTTTGTAGTAACCTGATTATTAAATTTAATTGGAGAATTAAATATTTCATGAGAATTATTGTAGTTATCATACTATATAATTTAATATGAAATATATGTTCCTAATTTTGTCCGATACTCTGAACTTGGATTGAAAAGTACATGCTTTTCCTATCTGACTACAATGTCTTTTGGCTCAATCCAGGTTCATTGGAAGGCTGTCCAAAGATCATAAGATGTTTTAGATCTTCTTTTACCAAAAAGCAAGACAAAGATCCGACTTTAGAAAGAGAGATCCAATTTCTTAAATCCCATTATAGCTGCCAAAAAGATTTCCACATATTTTTCTTTTCCATAGGACCCATAGCATTCCATTCCTCCAAAACACCATCAGACTCTGACATAAATAATTATATTACTATTTCATTGCAACCAGTAATAGGCAAATCATAAAAATAAAAGCGTGAAAAGAAAGAAAAAAGAGAAAGAAATAGGACTGATAGGATTTTGCAAGCTAGTATTTCTGCCTTCAGATCTTTGCATACTTGAAAATATCAACTTTATTGAGGAAAATGATTTCTTCTCCTACATATAACCAGAATCTCTTTTTAGGCATCATTTGTGAAAGATGTATCTAAGCAAGAATAATGGACATCTTGTAGTATGCTATCTCAGTTGTATGATTTCTGTAAAGATAACTGAATGTCCATATTTGGAATTGCTTTTCTTTCTTTCCTTTATCTGATTGCTAATATAGTAGTCCTCAACTTACAAGAAGTCACTTATTCACCATTTGAAATTATGACAGAGCCCCCATAAAAGATATTTATTGTTCAGTTTCAAAGTAATTGGTACAGTACCTCCATGGTCATTCACCCTTACAATCGACCACAGAGACGCTACAATGTGTACCCTCCCTATTCCGTCCTGAGGCACCCCATGCTCCATTTAATGATTTCATGTTTGTTTTAAAATTGCAATCAGGAGGCAAGGATGGGTAGTCTTTAAATGATGTGGTTCATTTAATAGTCATCCCAACTTCTGACCATAACGGGCTACATTATAATCATAACCAGAAAACTACCTGTAACACCCTATCCTCAAGAAGCCTTCCCTGGACCTGACCATTTTGAACAACTTTCGTCCGGTCTCCAACCTTCCCTTTGTAGGGAAGGTTGTTGAGATGGTGGTAGTGCTCCAACTCCTTCATGCCTTGGATGAAGCTGATTATCTGGATCCCTTGCAGTCGGGGTTCAGGCCTGGGTACAG
>JANHGC010002873.1:272021-285872 GCA_027560395.1 Boaedon fuliginosus | reverse complement strand
TATCTATCTATCTATCTATCTATCTATCTATCTATCTCTATCTATCTATCTATCTATCTATCTATCTATCTATCTATATATCCATCTATCTATCTTTCTATCAAAATCATTGATCTTGATCATATCTATCTATAACATAACTAGTAATACCATTCTTCTTTTCATTAGAAGGCGAAGTGTGAAACATGATAGCTTGGCAGTGAGAAACAGTTGGCTCTCAGCTAGCATCCTGTTGCATGGAGACCTCCAGCACACTTCATTTGGAAACAGATGCTGGTGACAATTCTCTCAAAATTGTCCAATTTGTTGTAAATACCTACGATCAGCTTTAGGACATGAAGATAAAAACTCAAAATATATCATTCCTTCTTATATTGCAGACATCTTTATGGCATTATTTAACACCCAGGTTGGATTTCAGCATGCATTTTCCAGTAAACATTTTCTCTAAGCAGATATATTCTGGTTTTTTTTTTAAAAAAATGGTTAAATGGTGCTTGAATCAGTTTTTAATTTACACTAGCATTCCCTAGTTTTCAGCTGACCTGAAGAGTAATTGCTGTGCATATAACAGATACTCTGATGCTCCCTTGATAATGAAATCCTTTATATTGGCCCTTTTGAAGTCATCCTAAGTGATACATCAAAATCCAAGTGTGATATCAGAACCAGAATTTCCCATTTGGAGCTCCAGAAGAGTAGAGTTCCCAAATCCAGGTTGGCTGATAAAGTACCCTTTTCTATTCACCAGCAATTCTTCCAACTTCATATAGCTTCTAGATATTTTCCTCACATAATAAGGTTTAATATTAATTGAGCAAATTTGTATTAATAATTTCCTTTAAAAGTACACACTATTATTTCATGCACATTTCCTAAGTTCTCAACTATTATTGATTCAGGATGAAAAAAAAGGAGCAGGTTGGAGATTGAAGCTAGATTTGCAAAGGAATAAGACTAACGCCGAGAATTCTTAGATTACTAGACATCATATGGTACACCATATGTGTTAATACAGTTAGTCTTTTCTTCATAATTATGGTTAGAAATGCATTTTTGGATATGAAATCTAAGACATCTCAACCCACTCCAGGAAACATGATTCTAGACATATGGAATGGACTGTTAGAAACAATAATTACTTAGTATTGTGATGTGACTGGTGCACAGCACAGTGTGAATTTGTGGCCAAAACATTTTCCAGAATATGGAGAAATGAGAGCATGCATTCTCATTTTGAACTGTCAAGTTGGAAAGGAAAGAAATAGATTTGCATAATCAGATACAAGGATGCTGATTTGCCCCTTTTTTCTCCTCTCCCTTTGTTATTTCCTTGGCAATTAGGGTGAGCCTATTATTAGTGTGGGAGGGTATATTTTTGATAATTTTTGATAATTTTAATTGAATGTATTATATACTGTTTTATATTGTGTTATACTTTCTTTTTATGTAATTTTAGCATTGTTTTAAATTGACATTGTATTTAATTTATTTTTTTTAGGTAAATTAATTGATTGGGTGTTTGATTGGTTGTATGACTGGGGGGAGGGGAGCCTCCCACCGACAAGATATGGTAGGAGCGGGTGAAGTGGGATGGATGGCCTCCTTAGGGGGCGAGGGCCAGCCAATTTCGGTGGTGACTGGGAAAGTCAGATACAGTGGGAGCCAATGGGTAAGCCATTATCGGGGAACATGTACTTGTCAATTGATGGTGGTACCATGTTCCGACCCCTCTGACTCATCTCAGGGCCCCGTTGGCTCGAGAATTCAGGGCCCTGGGCTCCGGCTGTTGCTCCTTAGTGCCAGGTTGGTTGTTAACAAGGCCCCTCTGATTCAGGAATTAATCCTGGAGAAGAGGGCTGACCTGGCTTGTATCACTGAGACCTGATTGGGGCTAGAGGGAGGGTGTCCCCCTTACTTAAATGTGCCCCACCGGGTTTCAGGTTTTGCACCAGGTGCGACCTCAGGGCAGGGGTGGTGGAGTAGCTGTTATTATCCATCAGGATCTCCGTCCATGGGTTGGCGCGGTTCCAGAGATTGCCGGGTGTGAGTCTCTCTTTCTGAAGCTGGACTCAGGGGTTCAGTTAAGCCTGTTGCTGACATATCTGCCTCCCAGCTGCATTGCAACAGCTTGGCCTGCGCTGCTCAAGAGGGTTGCCAGGTTGGCGGTTGAGTTCCCAGGCTGATGGTGCTTCGGGACTTCAATCTGCCGCCCCTTGGTGACTCCTCTGATGAGGCACAGGAGTCACAGGAGTCACAGGCCTCCATGGCAACCATGGACCTGACCCAAATAATTCAGGGTCTGACTCATGGGGCAGGGCACAGTCTTTATCTCGGAACATTGGTGCCATAATCTGGTTTTGGGAGATATACCCATACAACCCTTGTCATGGTCAGATCACTCCCTTTAAAAATTGGATTTCCTGATGCCCACTCAACCTTGCAGGGAGGCAGGACCAACTAGGTGGTTCCGTCCCCGGCACCTAATAAACCCAATTGGATTTCAGAGGGAGCTTGGGGAGATTCCTGATTCCCTGACCCACACCTTGGCTGAGTCCCTGGTGGCTGTGTGGAATAATACCACTGCCGGGGCCTTAGATCAGGTTGTGCCTTTGTGACCTCTCACTGTTCACAGACCTCAGAAGCCTCCTTGGTTTACTGAGGAGCTCCGGGTGATGAAGCAATGGAGATGTCTAGAGCACTGCTGGAGGACTGGAAAATCTGAATCTGACTGAACATTATTAGGAGTCTATATTAGAACCTATTTAGTGGCGATAAAAGCGGCAAAATGCTCATACTATGGCACTCTTATTGCATCCACAGACTGTCGCCCAGCTGCCCTGTTTAGGGTAACTCATGTGCTCCTGAAACCAGGAGAGATTGAGGAGCCCTTGCTGAGGAGTTTGTCCAGTTGCTGTCGGACAAAATCATTCAGATTGGGTTGGATCTCAACTCCGGCTGGACAGAGTCCATAGAGATGACAGGGGCAGGTCTTAGACCTGTTATCTGGGAAGAGTTTGTTCCTGTGGCCTCTGATGATGTGGACAAGGTTGGGTGTGCGATGAGTGCCACTACCTGTTTATTGGATCTGTGTCCCTCCTGGCGGGTTTCGGCTAGCCGGGAGGTGACACACAGCTGGCTCCAGGTGGTTATCAATGCTTCTTTGAGGGAGCGGTTCTTCCTGCCAGCCTTGAAGGAGGCGGTGGTGAGGGCCCTCCTCAAAAAGCCTTCCTTGGACCCAGCTGTTTTGAACAACTTCCATCCAGTCTTCCTTTTTAGGGAAGGTTGTTGAGAAGGTGGTGGCCCTTCAACTCCTGCATACCTTGAAGGAAGCTGATTATCTAGATCCTTTGCAATCCAGTTTCAGGCCTGGGTATAGTACCATGACGGCATTGGTCGCACTAGTAGATGATCTCTGGCATGCCTGGATGGGGACGTTTCCTCTATCCTGGTACTTCTTGACCTCTCAGTGGCTTTCAATACCATCAACCATGGTATCCTTCTGGGGAGGCTTAGGGAGCTGGCGGCACTGGTTCTCCACTGTTATGGTGGTTCTCCTCCTATCTCTCAGGCCGTACCCAGTCTGTGTTGGTGGGGATAGAGATTGAACCTGAGAGCCCTGCCTTGTGGGGTCCCTCAGCGCTTGGTCCTCTCCCCTCTCCTATTTAACATATACATGAAACTGTTGGATGAGATAATCCGACAACATGGGATAGGGTATCATCAGTACGCTGATGTTACCCAGTTATACAGCTCTGCCCCTGATCGAAGTGATGCTGCTGAGGTGATGTCCCAGTGTCCGGAGGATGTAAAGATCTGGATGGGGACCAATAGGCTCAGGCTCAACCCTGCAAGACCGAGTGGCTGTGGATATTGCCCCCCACCATGGTCCAGTTGATTATTCATTGCTTATGCTGGGGGGAGACAAACTGCTCCCCTCAGAATGGGTGTGCAACTTGGGGGTACTCTTGGATCCGCAGCTACAATTAGACCATCATCTGACAGCTGTGGCCAAGGGTGCCTATGTGCAGGTTCACCTGCTGCACCAGCTGCACCCCTTCCTGGATCGGGAGGCTCTTCTTACGGTCACTTATGCCCTTGTCACCTCGTGATTGGACTACTGCAATGCGCTCTACATATGGCTGCCCTTGAAGAACACTCGGAGACTTCAACTGGTTCAAAATGCGGCTGCGTGAGTGATTGAGGGTATACCTCGGTAGACCCATATAACACCTATCCTCTGCGAGCTGCATTGGCTTCTAGTGGTCTTCCAGGTGCAATTCATGGTACTAGTACCAACTTTTAAAGCCCTACATGGCTTAGGAGCAGGGTACCTTCGAGACCGCTTTCTGCTACCTTATGCCACCTAGCGCCCAGTCAGGTCCCACAGAGCTGGCCTACTATGGGTCCCGTCAACTAAAGAATATTGGCTGGTGGGTCCCCATGCTAAAGCCTTCTCTGTGGCAGCACCGGCCCTTTGGAGTCAGCTGCCCACAGAGATCAGGACCATCCCCACCTTGTTGGCCTTCCATAAAGCCATGAAGACCTGGGTCTGTTGGAGGGCCTGGAATTGATCCCTCCCCCTTGAAGGTTCTGATGCTTGTGTTAATATTTTTAAATTGTAACACTGTACTTTTTAACATGTTGTCAGCCTCGAGTTCTCCTTGACCAGGGGAGAGAGGCGGGATATAAATCTAATCAAATCAAATCAAATCAAATCAATAAAATATAAAGCACTATGGAGCATTATACTGCTATAAGTGTTGTGGCCCGCCAGCAGCCAGCAGAGCTGGCGGCAGATTCGGACAGTGAGGAGGTTGGGCAGGAACATGGGACAGTCCTGGAGTCTGCAGAAGGCTCTGATGACTGCTCTGCATCGGAGGCAAAGGACAGGGCCATCTGACATTTCCCAGCTACCTTCGGAGTCAGAGATCACTGGGGCAGAAGAACAGCTGGAACCTGTTCCTTATGTGGGCATGCACAGAGCTATCAGGAGAAGGGAACAGTTAAGGAACAAGGGTCAACTCGGGTGTAAAGGCACAGGTGGACAGTGAATGGCCCTCCCATAGGGAATATGAGTGAAAGGGGAGTGGGGTTTGCAGTAGACAATTGGTTCATTTAATTCATGTGAACATTTGTTCGTGACTAACAGAGACTCCTTAGCAAATATTTCCTTGTACAGCTTTGCACTTGGAAGCTATCGGCCTGGGAACTCTCCAAGCCTGATAAGGTCTGTGGTTGCAATTCACCCTTGAAAGGCTGTTTACCGGGATTTTGCTGGATATGAATGATAGGAATTCACATTCAAATAAATAAAAAGGTGTTTTGTCAGGACAAGAAGTCTGTTTCGTGATTTTGTGAAGCCTAGATCAGAACAATAATAGCTACTGCTATTATATGCTATTATACAATCTGGTATTAAGAAACATGTATTAACAAGCTTCCGGGTTGGCACCGGCGTTACTGGGAGCAAAACCCGCGACCTCTGAGTACTTCGCCCCAGGCCTGCCAGTTCAAGGGCCCCCACGGGCCCCAAATCTCCTTGGAGAGAAGATAAGGCGAACGAGCGTGGTATGACAAATTGGGGGGGGGGTCCGCATACCCTCCCCTTGCACGCCAGAGCTCTAGCTAGGAACGACCAGGCGGCGCCAGAAATGGCGACCATTTAGCCTGGTCAACCCTGGAGAAAAAAGACAGGAAAAAAGGAGGAAGAAAAGGGAACCTTATCCAGAACGGACTGAGAGGAAACAAGCACAAACAGATTTAAACCCCCGAAAAGACCTTAAATATTCGAGTTTCAGCAACGAAGAAGTGGTGAGATGTGAGGGAGGCAACCAGGTGAGATGGAGGGACCTACCCTTTTTATTGCCCTGAGCCTGGAGGTATATTCCTGTGTCTCTGTCCACAGTGACTTATCAAAATTGGATTTACTGCTAAATTGATTTGACTTTTGTCTCTTTGTGGGGGAAATGGAGCCGAGTGAGGAGAAATGTTTTGAAATCCGAAAGGGCATTGCTTTAATGACAAAAAGAATGGAGGATATTTTGGACTTAGGAGCAGAAATTAAAGAATCCCTGGGTGAAATGATGAAGCAAATAAACAAAATGGAAACACAGGCAGCCTTGGAGGAGAAAACAGACATGTCGGAGGAGGCACAGGAGAGCATGACAGAGGAGAAGGTGAGGGTGGAGGAGCGGAAAGCAGAGGGCTGTGCTGAGGAGAAAATGGCGACGAGGCGAAAAACAACAAGAGACATTCGAGCATATTTTTTGAGAGAAATAGACAAATGAAATTACCGGAGATGACAAGGCAGAGGGAATCACTAAAAGACTATCGATCTGGACAAAAAAAACGAGAGGCAGGAAATAAGGGAGTAAAGAAAGAGACAATGGGAAGGAATGATGACAAGGAAAACAGGAAGACACGTGACATGGGAGAGACCAACAGGCGGGGGGAGGATAGGAGGGGAGTGGACTTCCAGAAGATGAAAAGGAGGAACGAAGGCTAGAATAAAATTGTAATTAATTATTGACGGATGATTGGTATCAAGACAGACTTTAAATATGTGTACGAAATGCAAAGAATATAAACGAATATGTTTGTTTTTTGTTTTTTAAAACTGATGGAATATGCTGTTTTGAATCTAAGAAATACTTAAAATTGACTTGTATAATAGATTTAATAGAATTTTACTATAAGATAGATTTTAAAGGATATATGAATAATAAATAACTTGATACTGATTAGTAATTGATAAATTAGGGAGGGTGGTAGAAACAAATTAATTGAAATAATAACTTTTTTGCTATAGATGATAGATGTATAATTAACAATATGCTGTTCTACTTGTATAAATGGTTTGTTAATGCAAGGAAGATCATTAATAGATATACACAAGGGAACAAAGTGGAAATAGAGACAAGGGAACAAACTCAGAACTTACAGGAAAGGGAAACGAGCTGTTTTTATTAATGTATTTGTTTAATGAAAACCAATAAAAATTTTTACAAAAAGAAAAAAGAAAGAAAGAAACACATATTAACATTATTCTTGATATTTGGAGGCATGAAGCACATAATACCTGAGTGAGAATCTACATCATGTCAAAAGTTTAACATCTATTTCTTTTGTTTTCTTTAGATTATGATTTGTTTTGTTTGCCTCTTTGCTATTCTGGCCTGTTATGTTTACTTTTAATAAGATGGTATTTAATTCTAGCCTCCAGAGTCATTTGGGAGTTAGGCAGCCTATAAAAAAAAATACTAGACAGTCATAAGAACTAAAGATTTCTTAATACCACAAATCTGAATATTTGTTCTAATTTCGCCATCACTTCTTCCATATTTTATGCCTATCCTCTTCTCTTCCTTTGCTTGTTAGGCTTGGGTTTGATAACCAGAAACAGTAGGAATTTCAGGTTTAAAAATATAAACATTCAAAAATTAAAAGATGATGTTTTGATTGTCCTTCCACTGACAAAAAACAATAGGTCAGAGATAGTCTCTATTAGTAAATGATGATAATTCCAAATTCAAGTAGTTCTTTTGAAATGGTGTTCTTTGGCTATTACAAAAGAAAAATCTACAACATTATACAATATCCTGGAAGGAAACACAATATAGTTTATAAAGAAAATGGATGGAAAAGTAATTATAATAAGGCTATGCAAAGCATTTAACTAGTGTTTCACAATGCACTGAATAATTAATGAAACATCCTTTCTGTTTCAAATCATGGCTAAATGAACTGCCATACACATGTACGTGTGCATCTGTGCATACACACACACACAAAACAAAGAAATGCTTCCAAAACAGCTGTAAAAACCTTGCAAAAGTTCTAATTGCATTAATATTCTAAAAATAAATGTTTCTAACTTGTTGCCCAGCATCAAAATCAAATGTTCTGCACAATCCTAATGATTAGTTGATTTAGATAAAGGGCAGATTTAAATCTCACCGCTAGGTCTAGGAACTGGTTCAAAACCATATGAATGATACCAAGCCTGCAATTACATACTTATCTTAAATAACATCACAAAGTATAGGTATCTTGTTTGCAGAGGTATAATCTCCTAATGCCACTCTCTGGCAGTGCCTTTACAAGTAGAATGGGAGACTTGTAACATGACTCCAACCCTAAGCTCTCTGTCTAGCAGAATTCTGCAACCCACAGAAGAGTTTCTCCTTTTCTCCTCTGCAAATAGTCTTCTACCAGAGCAGCAATGCACCCGCAGTAAAATCAGTCCAGTGTCATCCAGGAATGTATGCAGTTGCACAGGTTATCACATGTTAAAGAATTCTGCCGTCAAAGTACATACCTACAATTTGATAGTAGCTAGTGGTTCCATGCAGTTTCTTTAGGGATGGGCAGATGGATTGCCTCTTAAAGATTACAGTATCTCTTTATCTCCCAAAAATATGTTCATGCTGGATCCACTTAGCTGACCCTTTTGACTAGCTTCAATTAAGATCAGATGAATGGGGATTAGGAAAACATTTGTTGGGTGATATCCTTAGGCTCAGTCCTCAAAAAGTCAAGGTGATATCATACAATTAGACAAAACAGCAGAAAGGATACTTCAGTATGTGCTGGGTGGGTCAGAAATAACATTCAAGTCAGCGTGAAAACAAATACTTTCATCCTCAATATGCTTCATGAATTTGATATTGTCATTTTGAAGTCTGCTAATAGTTAAAAGGTAGTTAATGAACCATTTCAGTGAGAGAGATTTATGAACTTTATGTCCTTTAAAAGTCTCTGCCTAGTTGAGAACAAAATGGTTAATCCTATCATCTCCCAGTACTCAAATCAGCAGAAAACTACTGTCCTGCAATCATATTATGAGGACTACTTGTTTGAATCACTTGTGGGCAATCTCCTCTCCTTATCTGGACAGATGCCAAGAAATCTATCTACTCACCAGTTGGTCTTTACTATGGTTGTGGTCTACTTTTGCAGAGCCATCTTCAGTTCAGCCTACCTTCTCAGAAGGCTAATATTAAAAATTTTTAATAGCAAAGTACCAAAAAAAGCAACAGAAAAAAATATTATATAGTGAAGGAAAATAGTGATTTCGATAAACTAAATATGACAAAGAACAGAAAAAATAAAAAGTCAAAAAATCCATATATCCATAGGAATTGATGTAAAATTAATTCAGTCCTTGGACTTATTATTATTATATTGCCTCATACAGAAAAATATTGTTTCATCTTTTGATTCTTAGAACTAAGAAACATTTTAAAAACAGATAATTGACTCATATCTATACTTTAAAATAAGGATAAGTTTATTTTCATTGATGTAAAATCCAATTTCAGCAGATCCAGAAGGAAAAGCATGTTCCAGGTTCCCCTTCTTAAAAAGTGCCATCTGACAGGACCATCATTCTCCCAAAGATTACATTAGACTAAACCCGAAAGTCATTATAATCATGACTATGTTATTAAGCATATGGGTCAGAATGTGGGGCTGAGCAAGTGAAATTATTATTTTGATGCTAGTTTAAGAAGCTTATCTTCACTGTGAATTATATATTTATTATTATATTATGTAACTGCTTATGCTGTTTTTACTAAGGTTATCCGAAGTCATGATTTTGAGATCAATAGCTAAATTTTCTCCCTCTTCTTCTCTCCCTCTCTCTTTCCCTCCCTCCCTCTCTCCCCCGCTCTCTTTTTTGTGGGTGGATGGGTATATACACACCATGTTCAAAAAACAACATCACGAACTCCTTGAAACTACCATTAGAAATCAATTGATTCAAAGTATCTTCTGGGATCAAGCATTCCAACAAAATATCTTTCTTTATAGACTACTGATCATAGACTTTGCACATAAATTAACATTGGTATCTTTGAGATTATAGTGCAATGTTAAATTACAAAAGTGTATAATTTTCTCTTGGGATATAATTAAAAAGAGGCACAGCAGAGCTTAGCTGTTCTATTTTCTCTAACTTCTGCTTCAGGAACTGCCAAAATCTCTCATGCCTTCTTTGCCTCTATTCCCTTGTTCTATAAGGTGTAAAAGGAAAACAGTGTAAATATTTATTCTTCTCACATTTGTACTGAATACAAGAAAAGTCTGTAAAAAGAAATGATATGGTCCAATACCAGCTCAAGTTAGTTTATAAAGATATTGATTGACTTCAAGAGTGTCAAATGAAAAACTTTAGAAGCACTAAGTCCTCCTTCAACAGAAGCCAGTTTCCATATTCATTGAGTTATATCCTGTCTTTTCTACTGCCTCCAAAATACAGAAGCCTTTTGTAAATAAGTACCATATATCCCACTGATTATCCACCAATAGATATTCATGATGAATAAGGAATCCAGTACCCAAACCAAGCCAGGAGTCATTCCTTATTTTGAACTTTAAATATTCAATTTAACCACAAATATTAGTTTCATCAAAACATCAGTCTTCCTACAATTCTTAGTATTAGTATTTCTAATGCGATTTAAGTGGAAATAGTCACTTGACAGCATTTTTGTCAATTTCAAAATAAAATGAGTTGCCACCTTGGCAAATTATTTTAAACAAATTTCTGTTTAAAATGAATCTTGTGAAGAGGACTAGATTAAGATAAAATGTATGCCAAAAAGATTAAACCAATACTTTTTTCTAGCAATTGCTCTTTACATTATGTTGATAATCATCACAAAGCTGATTTTAAAAGTTGACAGAAATTGATTAAGAATGTATAACAAAATTATCAACTTTTTGTTTTTCTGTCTTTTATTGAAAACTGGAATGAGAAAGAAGAGACTAGATGCAGTCTCCAGATCAGGGTTGTCAATCTCAAGGCCCGGGGACCGGATCCGGCCCATAGGGTGATTATATCTGGCCCACAGGGCTGCCCTAGATACAATGAAAGACCAGCCCACGGTGCCTCTACCAGTGAAAACGGACTTCAGGAGGACTGTGAATGCCCCCCCCCCCCCGAGCTTTGTTTTTGTTGGCAGAGGGTTGGAGGGCAATGCAGCCAAAAACAGAGCTCAGAAAACCATTTTCACTGGCAGAGCACTTGGGCCACCACAGGTGCCCCCAACACGAGTGACATCATTCTGGCCATGCCCACCCTGGCCATACCCACCCTGCCCCGAGGTCAAACACAACCCTGATGCATCCCTCAATGAAATAGAGTTTGACACCACTGCTCTAGATGGTAGAACTTCCTATATTTCTTGTTTCAAGCACACTTATCATAATTTTCATTTACTCTTTATGAAAGTATTCCTGACAATTTAGCAGAAACACTTAGAAATTTACAAACACTGAGAGAAAGGGGGGGAGGGAGAGAGAGAGAATATTATTTTTCAATTCAATATATTTCAGATACACTTTCAGATGAGATATTATGGTAAAACTACTATGGCTGACTTTGAGGATGATATAAATTAAAAAATGGCTGTGTTGTGGGCAGCCTGCTAAATCCTCCCATATTTCTTTGTGATTTTCAGTACCATAAGATCCTTCTGGACCATTTGACTGGATTTCGTCTTAAGGACCTGGCTTTTCAATATTTCAAAACTTGCAGCGTTAAACAAACAATACAGACACTTGAATGTTGCCTAAATTAATTAATGAACAGGGTGGGAGTGAACAAACTAAAACTGAATTTGAACAAAACAGAGGCACTGCTTTATTTGGAATAAAAAGCAAAGCACTCTGCTTTCTTTCATCTGCTTCATATCACTCTAAACTACTTAATTAACCTGAAAAAAAAGGCAGTGAGAGACAGGTTTTTTGTTGTCTTCAAACAACAATAAATTATGCAAGCTTGCATCATTTTTTTGTCATTTTTATGCACTTCATTGTTCTTTTGTCTGTTTGATGGGATTGACATTTGTGTTCTAGTTTTAAGATTAATTATCTTAGCACATGGTGACACATGGCTAACCTTGTCTAGATTCAGAAACTAAGCAATTCTTGGATGGAATTAAGATTAATTCTTGGATGAAAGTCTACTGAGAAAGGCAAGATTAGGTAGTTAAAAAAGATCCCTGAAAAAGGTATGTTGGCAACAAAATGGGATACTACTATTTCCATACTATTGTTAAGAAAACTGCAATGACTTGTTCTGGGATTTGATTATTAAGATTAAACAACCTCCCCAATTCTTTTTTATATGAAAAAGGTATCCCAGTGTTACAAGAGCTGAGATTAACATATACAGCTCTCCTCAACTAATTTATCCTCACATCAGTCTTAGATCATTCAGGAGGGTTTGAAGCTGCAGGGAAATTTGAATCTTGAACTCCCAGTCCTAATCTAATGCTAACCACTATACCACACTAGTAATGTATTATTCAGCAGACTTCTTCAGCCAGCTTCTTTCCTTCATTATTGTTTGATATTAGAAGGATGGCTGATTCAAAGCCTGCAAACGTATACATTTTCACCTTGCCTCACTTTATTTGCCTAACCACAGTTTGTTATAAGAACCAACTCTGATTGGTAATCAGTACCAGCTTGAACTGTGTATTTGCAACCCATGGAAGATAGTAAAGCAGTAGAGGATGCAACAGATTAAGAAATAATGCAAAAACAACCATTGAGGATTTTCAAATTCCACATTGTCCCAAAGGTGCTTTTTCAAGAGGCAAAAGACCAGTTGTCTCTTGAAAAAAAAATCACCATTGGGACAACCATTACCTTAATAACTATGAATCTCCATAGACCTATTCCATATTGAAAAGTATTTTCGTAACTATTTGTTTTATGCACTGTAAGAATGTTCAGAATAACAGAATGAATACTGTTTTATTACACTGGGACAAAATCAATCATGCCATGCAACTACAAAGTATATATCTTAAAACTTTTTAAAAAGTAGGTTATTTCTTAAAGGCAGATCTATTATGTTCAATTTCAATCCTCTCTTTTGACATCTGGTACCTATTACATATTTTTATTAAGAAACTACAACCTACAAAGAATAAACACTACCTCCCTTCAGCGTCCATACTAAACTGCCAATCTTGGTGCACTGGAGTCACAGACATTCCTTAGCAATTTTCATTTGCTGATTATAAGGTATTCTTTCAATGCACTACAATAAGTACTCAGGCTATCCTCTGGGGAAAAAACTTCATTCATTAAAAGCTAGGTAAGAATATTTTTAAAGTTAGAAACTATTTCCTTGAAATAAGTATATTAACAGAAAGTTCTACTATCTGAAATTACTCTCATTAGATATTTCTCCTAGCAGTTAATGGGTTCAATAAGCAAAATGAAAAATGAATCCCAGAAGTCACAATTGTTATCACCACTGTTAGAGAAGTGTGTAATTTTAATGTGCAGTTTTTTGGAATATTTAACATAATAGATCAAATGGAAGCTACTTTCTACAATGGATGGTGCTTGAACTGATTGGTGTTAACAAAGTCTTGAAAGCCACTATAATGGCCATCTTGGGAGGCATCAAAACAGAGGAAAATGGCAGAATGAGAATCCCAACACTGGTTCTTTTATACATGTATAATGAGTTGTATGCATAAAGCTTTGTATCCTAATACTAATATCAACAGAAACTGAAGACAGCTCTGAGGCAGAATCACTTAGTCAATAAAGTTCAGTTTATCCTTTGAAGGAGATATTATTTCTTTTTTTCATATTTTTTAATTATTTTCCTTTTTTACAGAGTGCCTCATTGCGCGAACAAATTTGTTTCCAGGCATCACTTACAATAGTCTAATTCATTTCATATTCCATACCCATTAGTACCATGTTTCCCCAAAAATAAGATCCTGTCTTATATTTTTTTCCACCCAAAAAGGCACCCGGTCTTATTTTCGGGGGATGTCATCCACTGACTAACCTATGAGTTAGAGGCATGTGTAT
>JANHGC010002873.1:261922-272004 GCA_027560395.1 Boaedon fuliginosus | reverse complement strand
TTACTAATAAGCAATACTAATAAGCAATCAAATCTAATACTCAAATACTAATAAATTGTAAAGATACAAGCAATGTGATATAGTCATAAGTGAGAAGAGATAGGAACTAGGATACACACTCCAACACAGACAGACAGACAGACAGACACACACACACACACACACATATATATACGAGAAAATATAGGAGTAAAGAAATTTTACAGTGAAAAAATGAAGAAATTTGTAACCATTTATTTTCTGAAACATCCTCTCTATATTTCTCTTGGAAAATGGTATCTATATTTGTGACTTGACAAGGCTAATTGCTGAACTGGAATATTTTTGTAGTGCATTAAATAAATTGAAGTTTGTTTGAAGATAAGGCAATTTGTGAATAACTATATTTACTTCATTGAGGTTGATTTTACTCAACCGTAACTAAAATTAGCATTTGAATCATAAATATATGCAAGGCCAAAGCTTATCCCCACATAACCGCAACCACATTCATAACTCAGTTGATAACATTTTAATTCTGTCATAATTGCTCTGAAACTCCAGGTTCATTCAACATTAGTTATTCCAATGCCAAACCACACATATGCAGTTTATCTTGGAAAGAGTTACATCTTCCAACAGCCTCAAATAATAACAGAGGAACAAATGGTTCAGTCATTATTTTACAGACAATTAGAATAAACTTTAACAGCAAGCAAAGTAGAGATTTCTGTGACTAATGTTGTCTATTAAAGATTTTATTCAAACATCTAGCAGTTTGATGGTAGTAAGGGATATTTAATATCTGATGTAGTATTCCTGACCGAGACCACTGTATTCTTTATGCAGTTTGATAACCACTTAACACAATTTTCAAAATTATACATCTTAAAAGCATGATTGCTGACCCAGAGCATAACATGCAATTCCATCTTATACATATTTATACAAAAATAATTTTTACTCAATTTACTGTGACTTATTCTCAAGTACCCGCAGAATTGCATTCCTATGTGCATTGTCTAAATTTCTCAGCCTTTATTTATATTTATCCTTGAATTTCATAAGATCCTTGATTTCACTGGTTCTCTGTTGATAATTAATACGTTCAATAAAATATACTGCAAATTTATGCAACAAAAATCCTCCCATCTTTTCTGGTGAATAAATTTACTATCATCTCATACACAAAAGCATGTGTTTTTTTACAGAGCTGTTTTTAAACATGGTTAAAAATATAAATTAACTAGATTCAGGACTGTCAACAAAGCAAACTTCAATCTAAACAATATTCTGAATCATTAGTAGTAGTAACATGGAAATATCTGTAAAATAAGATTTCAATCCAACTATTTGGATTGAAAAAAAGATTATTGTCATCTCCTATGTCTCAATGTATTGTCTGATTAGCTGATGTATACTTCATATTAAGGCACACTATTTATTTGTTAGTGAAATGCTATAATATGTGAGTCCAGCCATTGTAATTTCTAATCCATGGTATAATCCAGCAATTATGGCTTATGTAACAAACCATTTTTAGCTAATATGCAGACTCCGTAAACTGTAGAATCACTGTCCAGATAATATAAATATCTGTATATCAGCATTAGAATGAGATCAAAATTAAAAAATGAAAACAAAATGTTTCATAATTTGTACAATTCAGTGAAACTCAATATTCATGACAGTCTTGAATCTGGAGAATTTTAACCTTGTTTAAAACAGCTATGTAATAAAACACATGTTTTGTGTATAATACGCACAACAAAATAGATTATTCTCTCAAATATTCTATAAATCATCTTCTCCCTTGCCTACTTGTTCTTGTGAATGCTGTTTTGTTGATGCTGCTAGAAGTAGAATAAACACTACCAACTTCCCTTTCTTGTATGTTTCAAATATATTGGAACAATAACTGGACCTTTCAGCTGGATTTTACATCTGAGTACACCATACAAACAGCATTGATCACACGTGTAAATGAACTCTGGTATAAGGGACGTTGAGGTGGTACAGTGCTGCTCGTTCTGCTTGTTGCCTAATTGGTATCTAGTATCATTGAAAATGATATCCTTTTGTTCATCCCCATATGATAGGAACATGGAGTAATACATTGCAATAATTCTTCTCCTTTATCTAGGACCAGTTCCAGTTGGTATTGGTAGGTGCGGAAAGATCATATCAGATAGCACTTCTTTACAGAATTGTAAGCTATCTTGTGATCAGCTTACTATTTTAATGGAGCTACCCCTGAAGACCATTCAGAAGCTATAATGACCCAAAATATGATCACAAGTGTAGTGATTCACGCTCCTTGATTCATTAGTGACACCACTGCTTTACTGCTGCACTGGTTACTAGTGTGTTTCTAAGTGCAATTCAAAGTGTTGATGATGACTTCTAAAACCTTTAATGTCCTAAAATGAAGCTACCCATAACATGTCCTTCTCTTGTCATTTTTGTCTAAAAGGATCTAGATGAGCTGACCCATCCTGGGTTCCACATAAAAAGCACAGTTTTAGTGACTGCATTCATCCTATCTGACCCCAATGCATTCAGCCTATCTGACCCCAATGCTAACTGTATATTCTAAATGTTGCTTTTGGAAAGTGTCCAATGGTTTATTATTGCTATTTGATACTTTTTACAGGCAATCACTTAATGACCTCTCATTCAGCCACAGTTCAAAATTATGACAGCACTGAACAAGCAGGACTTAAAACAATTTTTATACCTGTAGCTCTTGGAACATTGTTTTATTGTTTTAATAATTTTATTGCAACAATGTAATTTTTTACTGTTTTAATTGTTGCCGCCTTGCATTCCCTCGGTTGGGGCAAGAAAGGTGGGGTACAAATGTAAATAAATAAATAAATAAACAAATATAAATAGATAGACAGACAGACAGACAGACAGACAGACAGACAGACAGACAGACAGACAAAATAAACATCCCCACAGTCATATGATTGTTATTTCATGTCATGCTTGGCAACCAGGACGCAATTACAATGCCACAGCATCTTGTGGCACCATAGGTGACCTTCACTAACAGCTTTCAACATGCAAAGTCAATGAGGAAGCTGACAGGTGGTTACAAATGACAATCAGATGTCTTTAGGTCATTGCGACCACACAGAATTCATCTAACAATGGCAATTGGAACTGCACAAGTCCCAGCATAAGTTGGTATAGCCACATGATGTTGCGCTTTATCATTGTTAAGTAAGGACTACCTATACAGCTTAGAAGCAGAGAACTGAAAGCACTATCTGAAAAATCTCATTTATCACTTTCAAAATGCAGACATCAGGACAATCCATTTCACAATCATAAAACAGTTTATTATAATGGCTTTATCCTTTTGTGTGTTGTTAGAATTCTAACTAGATGCTGAAAAGAAAGATCAAGGATAATTTTGTGGACAATAGAAGTACTTTTTAAGTTATATGGCAAATAGGCTTATTTGTGCCTTTTACGAAGCAGGTTTTATGTATAAAACCAATTGTCATTACAAATTTGCTAGTTTTTAAAGTATTGTTAAGTTCTATTATTATTTTCTGTAGAGACTAAAATTATTACTCTGCTGGAATGGAAGATAATTGTAGTCTTTTTCAAGCTGGTTTTTTAAAAGACCAAGCTTATATTGAGACTGGCTGGAAATCAACATTCAGCATGGCAATAAAGAGACTTGTTTTGCAGCAAATGTAAGACAAATTATTCTCTTTTCACTTGGAACTATTGGAATAATCATAAAAATAAATGTTAAATACAAGAAAGCATATTCCATCATTTCAGCATGCTCTCAATTGGACAGATGAATGAAAAAATGAACTAATGTTTAATTACCAGTCCAATGCAAATCACATCCACTTACCATCAACTCTGTGACATCTAGATAAATACAGCCTAATAAAGCCTACAGAATTTTAATTAGCTGCTTTCAAGAAAACTATTGATTTGAATAATTAAAGAAGGTATGTGGTTTCTAACAAGGTAGCATGTTGTAATGAATTCTCAGGATGTATTCCACAACAGTCTTTTTACCAAAAAAAAACCCTTACTTTTATTTCTCTAACTTATACCAAGCTTCCCCCAGAATTAACTTTTTTTTTCAGAGCAGCTCATTTTCTGCAAAGTATAAACAACTTAGAAAATGGGAGCTGCCCTAACCTAAGTAGTGCCAGATGAGTTTTTCTGAATCCCCAGATCTGTTTTGTTTTCAAAAATCTTATTTGATACTAATTCAAATAACAAAAGAGGTCTAGAAAATTAATTTCTTTACAAGGTTCAAAGCATTGAACAAGACCCTCTAATTCAATTAGCCATAGCAGAAATTGGAAGAAAATAGCCAAAGATAGCAAAACATGATAAGCTTAACTGATGTTCAACTGATGTTCAACTGATGTTCAACTGATGAAGCATATCAATTCTAGTCATAAAGTGACAACTAAACAGATTGGTGACCTGAGATTCTGCAACAAAAGAAGGAAGGTCTTCAGAATTCAAAACATAACAAGACCAAAAATAACCCACACAAATAAACAAAAATACTCCAACAACAATAATTGTAAGGAAGTACAACATCAGAAAGGATGTGTTCTGATAATATGAGTCCCAATAAATGACTCCTGGATCTAAATATCAGTTTACTCCCTTGAGATTAACACAGATAAGCTAAAGAAAGGTTTATAGAAAAGACTTAGAAGATAAAGAGTTTTCTCTGTCAATTATCACAAAAACTAAAGAACATCCTTAATTTAAGCACATATAGTCCTGGGCTTGTATAGTTACTATGGTAAACAGGAAAGATGTTGCTTCTGTAAGAAAATCCAAAAACAGCAAACTCTTTTCACACTTTGAATCTGAATATTGTATACTTAATGGAATTATTAGGCAATTTTGAGATTTTGTTATCAACTGGACTAAGAGCAGATGTCACTACTTTTTAAGTATAATTACATCATAGATTTGCATACCTCAGTTTTTATTTAGAATTCCCATTATGAAATTTTCTACTTTTGTAACAGATACATATTAAATCAAACTATCCATCGTGATCTAAAGCAGGAGTGCCAAACTCACATCGTCATGGCTTTTTCCCCCTTTGCTAAACCGGGAGGAGGCGTGGCCAGCACATGACGCATGCGGCCTACCAGCTGCGAGTTTGGCAGCCCTGACCTAAAGGATCTTTTTCCTGCCTATATTCAGCGCCTTTTTTTTTTGCTGTGACTACTTTCAAA
The DNA here is from genome assembly GCA_027560395.1 of Boaedon fuliginosus. Taxonomy (NCBI): domain Eukaryota; kingdom Metazoa; phylum Chordata; class Lepidosauria; order Squamata; family Lamprophiidae; genus Boaedon; species Boaedon fuliginosus. The sequence continues at coordinate 266,779 of JANHGC010002873.1, read as the reverse complement.
AAAATCAAAATGGAAACAGGATTAGAATGTTTCACAGAAAATAAAGGTGAGAGAGCCATTCCCCATAAACTCATAAATGTTACATGAAGGTTTCTAATCATCCACATTGGGAAATTAGATAGCATTTAGTCTACCTAATTTGCACTTAATAGCACTCAGGTTTTAGGAGGGTTTTGAAGAAAAAGAAAATAAATGCTGGTATTGGTTACATATATCCATTACTAATATAGATCAATCACAAGCAAGTTTAATCAGGGGTTCAGTCAATAATACAGTGGTCAAAATACTAGTGGATAAATTTACGGGTAATTTCGTGTGTGTAAAAATTACATGATATATTTTGTGTATCAAGTTTAATCAATTTTTTAATTCAAATAGAATTTTGGATTAATATTTAATAAGGTAGTATTTTTATTTAACTAAGAAACAGTTTATTACGGTTTTCAAATATCAAGGATCAGTGAAGGGAATAAAAATCTTGCATTAACTTTGCTTAGAAAAATCAATGTGGTTGTTTGATTGGGAAAAAAACCTAGAAAATAAGGTTAGTGCTTTCTGATTATAAGATACATGTTATATTAAAAATAGTTAAACAGAACACTTAGTATTCTAGCTTTTATAAATTCTACTATAAAGAAGGCATATATTCAAACTATAACAGTAAAACTAACAGTAAAAAACTAATTGTCCTTTTCAGATTTTCTGAATATTATAAAACTTTACGTGCATTCAATTGGTATTAGAAGCAAATAACCATGAAATTGGTGTTTATTAGATAATGTATCTAATGTATTAATTCATTACATCAAAATCATTAACACATTTCTGTGACAGTGTGAAGAAGTAACCTCTCCCATTCAATCAATTCAATTAAAGACATAACTAGTACTAAATTTATGAGTTCCTAATTTAAGAATTTAGATCTATATCCTGTAAACTTTATTTTCCCTCTTCATAGTGGCATTTTTACCATACATTCTAACAATACCCTTCTTAAAAGAAATCTCCAAAAAAAAACCCTCTAAAAAATTAAGATCTAATATGCCTATCAGTCTAGAAAATAGTTACAAAACTAATTTCAAAACTCTGAGATCTCCACCATGGAGATGAAATTTCCAATTTCTCTGAATGAAAATCAGAGTGAGAGAGACAGTCTTGAAATGCAAAAGATTAAAAAGAAGAATGCCATCAATCCATGAAGTTAGGAAGAACCCCAAAACACAATTCAAGGATCTGTGGCATTCTCACCTTGTCTAAAGTCAATATTCATGAAAAAGAAAAGCAAAAAAGTACTGGGTAGGTATGTACATTTCATGCCAGGGTCCAAGTTTAATTATGGGGGGAATTATCATTTCCTTATAGAAGCTCTGGTGCTTTAACAGCTGGTTTCCTCATAATATCAACCTTGAATGAGTCTTGAATTTCTAATTTAAGTGATGCCTTTCTTCTATAAATCTACTACATTTCTACAGTAGAAGGAAGGAAAGCTATGATCCAGCCCACAGTGGTACTTGTTTTTTCCCCTTTAGACTGCAAATTCATTGTGTGAAACTTTTCAGTTTACCAAAACAATGTTAAATGGTATTAGTTCTCCTGATTATTTACTGTCACTGTTGTTTTTAAATGATGTCAGTAAATTACAAGTAGAAATATAAACAAATTATTTAAATAAATAAATAAATAAAGCTTACAAGCTTGTTTTTATTAGAAAGCAAATTAGTGGATCATAGGAGAAAATCCAATAAAATTGAGGTGTAAATGGATCTTTTTCCTGCCAGTTCAGAACCACAACCAATAGTTGTGACTATTTCCAAACTAATATACATATGACTGGCAGATTGGGAAACCAAGAAAAAAAGATGTGAGAGTGAGAGTCATTCCCCATGTCAATGTCTAATCTACTTTTTAAATAATTTTAATATCTTTGTATGCATAATGAATGGCAGAAAACTGTTTTATAATGCCTTTTGACAGACTTCTCAAATAATACTGTACTAATGATTTTGCTTTGGATGAGTAAATCTAAGGATTAGCATGGAGTTAATTGACCTCAAAAATTTTGCCACAGCTGAATAAATCTGATAACTAACACTAGAATAAGCTTGAAGCCAATTAAGACTGTTCTGCCCTGAATAATTACAGGCAGTGCAACCTATATGTCCCATTCTGAGATTACTGAGCTATAGTTTATTTATAAGCAAATAGAATGCAGCATTAAGGAAAAGATAGAAAACAGGAGATCCAAGGTAAGAAAGGCAAAAAGGTAGTCATATAGATAGTCATATAGCATTCTTTCCGTTGAACACACAGAAGATTTTTAAAAAAATTAGAAAGTGGGTAATTCCTACATGCTCAGTGGCAACTAAGAATGCTTGCATATTGACATTCTTTTCCTCATTAATGTCACCCCATTTTAGTTATGTGCACTACAAATATACCTTGATTTTGTGCTAATTAAACTTTTCTCCTCCTACTGCCTGTCCAAATTTATCATCCACTCTTCTTGTAATACATTTTCTGTGACTGGAGTCAGTAAACATTGTTTTATTGATTATACTTCAGCTGAGTTTGCATAACACATGAAGCCTAAATCTTAGCTTAATATCAACTTTGTCTGCAGTTCTTCCAATTTTGACTATTGCAAATCTTCATGGACTTATTTGCCTTTAATTTGCAACAAGTCTTCATCTCCTATGCTGTAAAGTGCTGGAAAATGCCAACCATTCTTACGAACAAATAATACCAATATGATTATTTCTGGAAATCAACAGTTGGGCACACAGATTTGATGGAGATTTATTATTGATCCCTGAGTCAAAGTAGTAGTCTATAGAATTAAAGACAAATTAGGATGGGATTGGGTTCGGAGATGGAGGAAGAGTTAATATCATTCCTATTTTGGCTTGACCCTCAATTAAAGGGTTTGGAATATAATTGGTTTTTGGTTTATTTATCAATATTTCAAACCCACATGCCCCCAAGAAAGTAGAAATGTGGTACCTTGTGCCATATATTCTACAGATAAGAAAAGTACAAAAACTTGGTCCAATTTCTTTGAAAAAGTGATTGCAAGAAACTGTCTTTAGAGGTGGTACTGATAAATGAAAATTCTTACTGGGTTAAATCACAGGTGGTAGTTCTGATTCCTGCCAAAGTTCAGGGTTGCTGTTTGTGATACTTATTAAAGGCTTGTTAGAAACCTTTCAATGTTAGCAAATAACGGTGGCATAGAAGAAGCTCTCTATGGAAATAATAGGACTTTTTTGTTTATTTTGTTTGCTTAATTGTTAGTTCCGTATTTTTTAGGTTTATAGTTTTTTTTCTCACTGTAACATTACTTTCATGGAGTCCATGGAGCAAGCTTTAAAACACCTGTGTTTTTATAAGGGGAAATTTATCCTGGTAAAGTAGAATTTTTATTGAGTGTATTAAAGTTGAGCAATGAAAAAGTTACGTAAGTTGAAGCAACAAAATCAACAAAGCTTAATTTCTGAAAGTTACCAAGGACAGCCAGAGCATGTTTGAATCTGTAGGCATAAATAAACAGGGCTTTCTTCTTTATTTATAAATAAATAGTTTTGATGAAAAGAAAAACCAATATTGATCAAATGTTGAGTCTAGTGGATATTCAGTTTTTATCCTTAGATAAGATTGATTTGAAAGCCTGTTTGGTGCAGTGGTTAACATATCAGACTAAGATACATGAGTTCTAGTCATGCCTTAGGCAAAAAAGTAGTTGAGTGACCTTGGACCAGTCATTGTCTCTCAGCTCTACGAAGGAGACCACTTCTGAAAAACCCTTCTGAAAAACCTTGCCAAGAAAACTGCAGGGACTTGTCAAGGCAGTCTCTAAGAATCAGATGCAATTGAATGGTAAAAAAAACAACATGTTTGCTGAAGTCTTCCTTGTTACCCAAAAACTATTAGATTCTATGCAGCTGTTACAAAATGGTAAATCTCCAGGCTCTGATGGTTTTTAAGTGCAACAATATAAGTCATTTGCAGGTTTGTTAAATTCTACCATTTGGATGCGTGTATGAATCCTTTAAGGATGCTAAATTGCCATCAACATTTTATGAGTTATAATACGGCTAGTTTTCAAACCAGTAAAGATTCTACATTTTGTGCTAGTTATAGGTTATTTCATTAATTAATGTGCATACTAAAATATTAACTATTATAACAGCTAGGAAATAGCAGAATCATCACATATAATTCAACTCTTCCACTCTGGCTTCATCATAAATTGTCAGGCATCAATTAACTGATTTATTAGATATAACCAAGGAGATAATGGACTCTGCTGTACTAGAATCTTTAGATGTAGAAAAAGCCTTTCAATTGGATTATTTTTTTAAAGCAAGTGATAATTATATCTGATGATCAGTTGAAATTTATTATTTTCGGCCTTATGCTAGAATTATAACAAATTAAATGACTTTAGACTCTTTTTTAGTTATAATGTGGCACTCAATAAGGCTATTCACTTTTACCCTTATAATTTAACTTTTACAACTATAAGACAATCTTTAGACATTAAGTACATTACATTGACAGGGTGCAAGTAAATATTTATTTTTATATGCTGGAGATATATTTGCAATACCGTATGTATGTATGTATGTATGTATGTATGTATGTATGTATGTATGTATGTCTTTGGTTATTCGGGTTTTCTCCCGCACAAAATTGGAAGAATCTTGGCGACGTTTCGATGAGGTCACACTCATCATCTTCAGGCTGGTAGCTCAGGCTGGTCTTCAAGGTACCTTCCGCTTCGTGCTTTTGGGAGCAATGTGTGATCCTTGCTGCCTTCTCTGCTTAAATACTGGTGGGGCTGTGTCCTGATTGGCTGGA
>JANHGC010002873.1:219702-232850 GCA_027560395.1 Boaedon fuliginosus | reverse complement strand
ATACAAAAGAAGTCTAAGGAAAAAAAGGTGCCGGAACTCCGTTCCGGTGCGTTCCCCCAGAAAAAAAGCCCTGGTCCTGGTGCATATGATGGATGGCCCAGGTCATCCTACTTTTTCCCTAAAAATCTATTCCCCAAACACTTCTCTGAGCAATCATAGCTTCTATAAGCCATGGAATAAAATATATAGTTTCATGTTATTAGGAAAAGGTGCATCTTCAAGAAAAATTAAGGGGGAGAGTTTTTTATTAGCACAATGAATTGAAAAGGGATTATAAAAGGGGTATAAAAGGGATTATAAAATTAATGATATCAGGTACTGATAAACCTGGTAGTGAAACAGACTACAGAAAAGGCAGAGCTTCAAGGAGACAATGGGGACTGCCCCATCTCTGATATTTTTAGGGGCTGATTAAAAATCTGTTTTTAAAATCCCATCAGAGGTGTAATGAATCAATATTTGAACCTATATGCATTTGTGGAGAAAAAAATATTCACATGAATCTAAATACAGTACATAACTTGTGCTCCATTCGAAGTACAGTGTTCTTATGCATCTACTCATTAAATTTACAGAAAAAAATAAGATAGACATTCTAGCTCTGCATGACAGCTTTTTAAAAATTAATTTATTTGATTTTTGCTTTAGAAAAAAAGGTCAGATATTCTCATTGGATTCCATTTCTAAGATACCATTTACTTTTGCCTTCAAACAACAGAAATAGTGGCTGCTTCATACAGCTCAAAATCAAACCATCTGTGTATGTAACAGTGAATAGGTACAGTATAAATCTTCATATAACTAGCTGAAAATTATCTTTAGGCTATGATAATGTTGACACTTCTGTTATACATGAAGAGTTGTTGACAGATCAGAAGTTTTTCAAACTACCCCAAAGTCTTTGAAAATACAGAAAGCTCAGGAGTTTCTCCACTACTAATGTTTCAAAACATTCATACAGTATGAATTTTCTCTTAGTGTTTGCTGCTGGTCTCTCCAACACTGTAATCTACAGTAATTGCTTATTATACTTGTGCACTTGTTGACTTTTAAGAGGAGAAGAGATGGATAAGTGGGCTAAAAATAGTTAAATACTATCTAAATGTTTTGTCAAATTTTGATTCCTCCATGTCCAAAGAATAATTGTAACTAAGGAAACTAAGAATAATTGTATTTTCTTGTCCCATAAGAAATATCTTCAGAAATGCCCTGTCCACAAGCAGATATGCACAAAAACAGGGCTTTTTTCATGCCTATATTGTAAATATAACTAAAATGCTATTTCAATAGAAAGGCAAAGTAATTTTAATTCAAAGCTAGTAGAATCATGGAAGATGCTGCACAGCCATATATTCTATATATATATATATATTAAAAAAAAAATCAAATAACCTTGTATTTTATGTTATTCACTTGATACAGATCCTTAGAAAAATAATCATCCTTTATCTCCTGAAAATGCTAAACATATTTTTCACATTAAGAACCTTGAAAAATACCAATGAAGTATCACAGTTCTTCAATGTTTGAAGGGCTTGTAAGAACGTATGTAAGTACTTTGTCTTGTAAATGAACAAAGCAGGAAGAACTGGCCTCATATAACTCATGTTTACATTCTGAAGTAAGGACACTGAAATTTCAGTGGCAATCTTTCACTGAAGACATTTTACCATGTGGACAAAGTTAAAAATGATTTTTTAAGAAAAGACACAAAATATGCTAAATTTTGAAAATTCTTGCCTTTAAGAAGCAAGAGTAAGGTAAATACTAATATTCTAAACTGAACTTGAAACGTAATTAGTAATATTTTAATACTAAGTGAGAAATGGTACCAGTTTATGGTCCCTTATAGCAGCTTATTTTGAAATAACTGAAATGTCCAGATTATTTCAAAAGACAATCCTACATTAGAGCTCATTACAATACTTAACAATCAGAGGTCACATAATGGACAGGATCAATACAAGTTGATCTTCCAGATGAGTCCATGGGTGATTATTATGAATGGATGATCATTATAATCAGCCTATTTTAAATTTCTCTTTTGTTTAGTTTTCCTGAGTGACATAATAGTGGGGGGAGGGGAGATCAGTAATTCAACAAAAATATAGATATAATACAATGATGCAACCCTAGCCCTACACTTAAACATGGTTTAAAATGCTTTCCTCTAATTATCTGCTCATTTTTCCCATCTGAAATAGAGAAGGATTTTCTTTAGTGTACTGCAAACATACATCTTACCATAACCTATTCCTCTAGTTCACATCACTATTCTGAGAAAGAAAAAGAGCACCATGAAACAATTGGCAGCTTGCTTGCAAATAATGCCCAAACAATTACTTTGTAGGGCTAGTAATTCCTTTGCACATTAATCTGCTTTAACTGTCCTTTTGAATCAAGTTATTACAGCTCTTATTGTAAATTACAGTGTCAAGTTCCTTACAAGGAAACAAAACTCACATAGACTTTATTTAATGAGTTTAATGGCAACAACTAGGGGTGAAAGTGCAGGATCTTGAGAGTTGAAATAGGAACCCTCCAGTCATACTTTATTAGTGAGCTCATTAAAGCTGGGTCTCTTGGAAGCTTCTGGATTGCTTTCTCCCAGTCTGCTGGCACAATGGGTTATGAATCTATTTTATAAACCAGCAGTGACTTCTTCTATTAATTATTTGAGTCCAGATATACTCCTCCTTCTCTCAATTTCAACACAATTTGTATAGAATTTCTGATTGTAGTTGTGAGCAAAGCCAATTGATAGGAACATTTTTATGTTCCTGAATTTCAAATTTAATTCTGTTTTTAAAGGGACATGTCTAAGTGTATGAAATGCTCATGGGCATGCTTCCAAAAATCTGATTAGAAAACTGAAAACAAAGGCTGGCAACAGGAGAGAAATTGAAAAAGATAAGATAAATTAAGTGGGATTCTGAGTTTATGCTAAAGAAAATGCCTCACGATGAGAGAAACTTCATGTTTGAATGCAGCCTAACTTATCAGAAATTAGATAAAAAGCTAAATAAAGTTAGCTCGCACTAAAATTCAGCGACGTTCAACTAGCTGTATAATGATCCAACTCAGTCTATCATGCTAAATTACTTGTTCATAAAACCTACAAGTCCATGGATTTTATGTAAGGTAGTGACAATTTAAAATGTGATTTAATTTTCTGTGAACATAATTTAATGTACAGCTGTGACCACTTGATTCAGGTGTTTTTAATTCCTTTGACAAATACCTGCCTGTCTACAATTATGAATAAATCTTTCAGACAAAGGATATACCATACTAAGAGTAATTTGCAAGTCCAAGTGCTCAATCTATTTCATTAAACATAGACTGCTTAAATGTTATTAAAGTTATAGGGAAAAACAGTTTGTCAGCACGCATATATTAAACAGAAAAATAAAAATACTTTTAATTAGATATCGCTAATAGCAAAGAAGATATGAAAGAATATTCTTACATACCTGGAATACAGAGACATTTATAACTTGTTCCGACACTGCGACAAATGCCATGAGCACAAGGATTCAGAGCACAGAAGTCAATCAGGTGAGCACAGGTTGGTCCTGTAAAACCTGGACTGCAGCTGCAAGAATAGGAGAGTTGATCTGTATAACAGGTCCCATTGTTCTGACAAGGAAATGAAGCACAATAATCGACTTTGTCTGCACAAGTTGGTCCCAGGAATCCTAAAAAGACACAAATGGACCTAATTTGTAGGCTCTCTCCAAATTCCAAGCAAGTATTTGTCAGGAATAAATAACTAGGAATAGCAGTTGAGTTCAAAGCACTAACAGTTTATTCTTATCACCTATGCACAAGACCTGAGCAACAGCTCAAGCTAAATAAGTGTTAGATAAGAGTCAATAGAATTTACAGTATAGGTACGTGTGAGGATTTGGCTGTGCAATGACACTAATTACATGTTTAACACCAGGTCTGGCTCCTCATCTCCTACATTATGAATAAAATTATCTTAAAATGCAAACTGATACATAGTGAGATACTAATATTTGATAGTATCAATTGATATTATATTGCTGAAAGCCCAATATATTTTGTACTTCTGGTAAGGAAAGATTTTTAGAAATATGTCATACCATATTGTTCTGTTGTCGTGAAAGCAACGATCAGTTAAGTTCATACCACTATGCTGTTTCTTAATATTCTAAAACATAGGTGTCAAACTCGATCACATCATGTGAGGTATCATGACGTATCGAGACTTCTTTGCCTTTGTGGAGCTGGGATGGGCATGGCCTGTGTGTGATGCATCTGGCCTGTGGGCCGCCAGTTTGACAAGCCTATTCTAAAATAACCTTACCATTTCATTTCAAGGACAAGCTAAGAGTAGTTGACACAAGTTATAGTAGAAATGGAAATGAAAGGGTTTTTTGTTGTTATTGTTTAAAACAGATGCTAGTTATTCGAAATGATGAGATGGTCAAATAATAAGGGATAGCAAAGTAAAAAGAGTTGTAATTTTCAGCTGCTCTAACACATTGTAAATTCATAGTTACTACATCATCTAAATGGAATATCCTTTATGTATTTAATTTCTGCAGGGAATTCTGGGAAATCTTTGGACCAGGTTTGATTAAACATCAGATGATTTTAGAAGTGGATGATTAGCCAACAACCATTAATTGACATTAACATAACATGAGAGAATAGATCAAAAGGACTGGAGTGATACGCACATAGGTAGAGTACATCCCTACCACCTCTATATAAAATTATATAGGAGTATTAGAAATTCTAGGAAAATCCTCAAGTTATCCTTAATATCAGCACATGTCTACTACCACAAATGACATTCTCCAAAGAATCAAACCCAGTGACAGCCCCAAATAGATTTCTTCCTTCTCACCCTTTTAATCCTATTAATTGCCCCATACAGTGTCTCAACCATATTTATTATGTTTTGAGCCATCAGTTGTATGATAGATGGAAAATAATTTTAAAATGTAAGTTAGTTTCAAAGCCTCAGTCTCAGTCAGCTGGAAAATTACACAGAATTATAAAAATCAAAAAGGAAAGCAGAATGAAATACAGCCATTCTCATCAATATATTATACAGTTGAAAAAAGTACTCAACAGGAGTTACAGAAATCTGTAAGCAGGAGTTGCTCAATATGAAACATATCTTTATGGATTATTTATCATGCTATTTGTAGTATCCTTCTGTAACTTCTCTAATTTAATTGCTTCAAAAAAAATTACTTTCCACTTTTCCTCTGGCTCAAAATAGTGGTTTGTAACCTATTGATCTTAGGTTTATGGTATACATTTTTCATGCTCTAAGAATCCTTTATTAGCTGTTGTTTATTATTGTTTCTGGTCATGAATTTTATGTTCCAATTAAGCAATTGGCCAAAACATGAAAAGTTCAGTAGAACTTTTTTTTTTCTGGCTAACACAATAAAAACTTCCTTTTTATGACCCTGTAATCCCTTAATTCAGGGTTGAGTCCAGATGACTGGATGGAGCTGAGCATTTACTGGCCAGATGCATTTCCTGACAACATGCAGAGTTTGCAGACGATATTCTTTCTTAGGAGATAAACATCTGCCTCTACCTAGGTTTGAACTTGTAACCTTCCAAGTATGAGATAAGCATCTTCACCACTAGGTCACCATGCTGCTTTCTCTGGATAACACAATGCTAGGAACTAATCCTTAAATTAAAGGGAATAGCTTGCATTTCTTGAGACTGATAACTTTTATTATCAAGACTATCATCAAGACAGCAGGATTTGGAAGGTATAAAGGATTTTTGACTTTACAAATTTCAAATTCTTCACCCATTCCCTTCATCCCTCTGAAAAATAGAAAACCCCTGTGATGCTCTCGAATATATACTTAGATTATATATTATAAAAATCCTACCATTGCATCATATATTCAGTGCAAGTAGTAGGCCCAGAGCCTACTTCTGATAAATAATAATTTCAGTCAAGAACGTTAACATTTCTTTCCCAAATTGCTAGCTATCCTTCAGACAAATCACAGAGATGGATCCTTACTGAGCAATCTAAACTAAACGAAATAGAAAATTATTCTTCTTTTTTTCCAATGCCACAATTTCTCACAGATTCAGGAAGCTTTTGCATTATATAGGTATAGATATGTATGGTATAGATATAGATATACATACATACAATACATACATACATACATACATACATACATACATACATACATACATACATACATACATACAGGCTCACTTTTTAAAGGTGGTTCAAATTTGTATTTTGGAATGCCCAGCTTCTTCATGGTTTGCTGTTACAACAAATCTCAATGAGGGAAAAGTATCATAGCAAAAGCATCCACAGAAGAAAATTTAATGGCAGTTAAAAATAAGAGTATGTGCAACTTAACACCCTAGGCTTTCCAATTTCCTAGCCATACTGTGTCTGTATTTTTAATCTCACTCTGCCCAGGCACAACAAGCTTACATCTGAAAGTAAAAGTAAAAGATAGAGTGGATGGAAGGGTCAAAAGATCTAAAATTCATACTACTGGAGAAGGAAAGTACTATGTTTGATCCATATATCTTGATTAAATGAAGAAAAGAGGAACCTGATTAGTTTGATCAGTGAATATGTTGCTTTCATGTTTTCTAGAAAACATTTACTTTGTAATGACTGTGGAAATGACTACTAGTTGTCAAATAACCTACTAGGCATTCCATTTTGGTACAGCAAATAACTGACAACAAATGCAATTCTCTAATATTTTAACTGACATTTACATGAAGATCTTCAAGTCCAAATACATGCAAGAAACTTTTGTTTTAGGGAGGTTGTCTTCCTTTCTTGTTTATTGTATGTTACTCAATGGTATTTCTAACCCCTCTAAAGTTTCTGTTGATATATATTTACTCTTTTTGTATATGACTAGCTGATTACACAGCTTTGCTCAGGTATAGTCATCCCTCTGCTTCCGCCGCTGCCTCCTCTGTCACTGCTTCTGCTGCCTCTGCTTGTGACCCCGAACCTGTGGTGCTCGCTTGCTCTCTCTCACCCACTAGCTGGCAGGTTGGCCCCTTCTCAGTCATGTCCACTGGATGCATCCTTCATTGGCCCCACCTGACCCAATCCTGTCCCTCCACCGCTACCTCCTGACAGCCGCTTCCGTCAATTAAAAATATCACCTGTACTCTACATGCGCCAGGCACGCATTCACGCTGCTCTCTGGTGCCACTTGTGGACAACTGTGAAGGCGTCAGCAGTATTGCTACTGTGAAGGGGTCAGCACTTCGGCACTCTTTTTAGGGGGCAAAGACACCCCCCCGATGGCATGTCTGACCCCTCACAGTGTTTGTTGCAGGAGGGTAAGGTAGGTGTGTGGCAAGTTTGGTTGAAATTGGTCCAGCTGTTGAAGAACATATATGGTGTGTACACACACACACACTGCTTTATATATATATAGATTATATTACAGGTATTGGGGGTCCCCTGAAATATGTTTTCATTTGTAAGCTGCTTAGAATCCATGGAAATGACCAGAATACAAGCAATGTAAATAAATAAATGAATAAAATTCACAAATTCATACGTATATTTTGTATATCAGTCATCTAGCTCAATTTTGGCTAAGTTCAGAGATATTTCATGTGTAAGTATTGTGGTCCATTATGAGGCTGCAAACAACAGCAAAGGTGCCCTATCAAATCTAGCATAAAACCCCCAACTCATTATGAGAATTCATCCATCCTCTTTTCATTTTAGATACAGATTTTGATAGGATACTTTAAGGAAGCCATTTAGTTTAGGTTCAGTTTTAGTGTCTGTCTCACTATTCATTGTTACTGTTTATGTATCTGTTGGGAAGAACCAAAAACATCTAAAATTTTCTATTTAAATTACTGGTTGTTCTGTTCATAAGCTGTAGCATAATTGGTGAACGGTTTACTGATTATAGTATAGAGGTTCAGTCTAAAGACAGGCAGAAAACTAGTGTTACACTATGCTATTGCAAATACACTTTAATTGTCAGTATTCAGCAGCTTTCCCCAACTACCGTAGACCTCATTAGATATGCTGGACTTCAATTTCCAGAATTCTCAGCCTATAGAATCCTAATACCAGATTGTTATTTAGTAGATATATCTATACTTGAAAGTAAATCAATTTATATGAAAAGCATTTCAAACAAGCTACAAGCTACAATAAAAATCAATACACAATGTTATTATCTGAAACACTGATAACTCTATAAACAAAAGACAACAGAGGAATTTTAATAATTATGCTTACACATTCCCTTTCTGCCATGAGAACACTCACACATTATTCATTGCAGCATACTATCTAAATAACTGCTTACACAACAACACATAAATGGCATGAATGTACGTCTATGTATACTTTAGGGTGGGATACTTTTATTCATCAGAGGTCGAATTAGCTCCCAGGATTTTCCCATAGCTCCATGATGACAATGAGCTGTGGTGTGTTTGCCTCTGCCTGACCAGTTTTTCTCTGCAGATGAAACGATGAAGTGATAATTCTCACAAGGCTCCCACTTGGTAAGAGAGAGTACTTTTTTTTGTTCAGGGAGAAGGAATGCCTGCACAAAAGGTGACATAAAGATTTTTGCCAAATGGTCCAAGCACTGGGGCAACTGCAAGATGGCAAGAATTCCTTACAACTGGATAGGAAGATTCTGGTTTATATTCACACATATGGACATACAATGTGTCAACTTATCTTGGGAAGAGAGAAACAGCACCCTTAAATGTTCTATTAAAAATATGTACCTTCTTAAGTATTACTGAAACTTACTGCTTACCTTCTGGACATTGGCAATTGAATCCACTGCTACTCGAATAGCAGGTCCCTCCATTCTTGCAAGGCTGTTGAATGCAATAGTCAATCTCTGACTGACACATTCCCCCAGTATATCCTTCAGCATAATAAAATCATTTAAAAATATGGGAAAGAAAATACATTGGATTAATAGGTAAGTTTTTAGCATATTATAATCACATCCAAAACACTATTCCTATATTAGTTTGTTGTAATCACAAAGAATTGACCACACTCCCATTCAAATTAAAACTAAGTTAATAGGTAACTGTGATATGTAGTGCATATTTGAACTATGCATTATTTAGAAATGCATTTTGTCTTGCAGATAACAATGACAACTCAAAACATTGAGTAAAAATTCAATATCAGTAGATTATCTTACTTACCTTGATACTAAAGTCTGTGCAAATACTATTCCTAATCAATGAAAAGGTAAATACACAGTGAATAATAGTGGCAATGGTATAGAAAATGCCAACTAATTATATTTCCTAAACATACATGTTGCCACTTTATTTTCATAGTTCTTTACTTTCAAATCAAGTCTATTTGCCCCTAAAGTCTAGTTCTATGTATATTAATTTTCTTTCAAATAGTCAAACACAATCCACTTCAACACTGACTCTGGATGAGAAGTGATACTTTGTAATATGAGGTTAGGTTTTTAGGGACTGAGAAGATCCAGGCTTGGAAACCTTGCTTAGAATAGTAACTGTCCTTGTTTTCTTTTAAACTCAGATTTCTAATCCCAGCCTGGCTCATAGCAATCCTAGTACCAACAGCATTCCAATTAAAGATGTAATTTCTTTTATAACAATGTTTGCAGTACAGTTAACAGTTCTTTTCCAGTGACTGAGCACTGAGCACTTTTTAAGACTTATACAATGCGTTGGCCAAACTGTTACTTCTTTTTGCTAAGTGAATATGGTTTTTCACTTGCTTTGACCTTGACAGTACATGCTAGTCAAGTAATTCTACTTTACAATTAATTGCAGAATACTTTTTTTATCAAACAGGCTTTCTATCTAATATAATTTCAGGCATTATTAAATTCTGTGTGTGTATGTGTGTATTTCTCTCTATTTCTTGATAAGAATACTTCTGAATGTTGCATTTATATTACATGTAAGAATGGTATACTTTAAAAGGTAACATCTTGTTTGCAGTGCTTAAAAGAATTCAGCTTTGAAAAATTAATATGTTGTGTAAACAAAAGAGAGGGTACTGTAGTATATAATTTTTAACTTTAGTAGACCAATCTATTCCAATTTATCCATCAATTATATAAAAAAGCAATTCAGTATTTCCAACAGAACAGAGGAATTGGGGTATTATGGGGAAAAGACATGGGAGTCTCTTCAATTATTTTCATATAGGGATATAAAATTGAGAACCTCACTTATACAGATGGACTTCAAAAGTCATCATTCTTGCCAACTAATTATACGGCCAGAGCTATCAGAAATTCAATATCACTGAAAGTCACAGTTTGCTATATAACTCAATTCTGCTATGTGGGGCAAATCTGAAGTCCCCTTCTCTTTCTTTAGAAAGAATAGAGGAGACTGACATAGACATGAACTGAATAGATCATCTGTTTTACAGTATCTATGCAGTACCACCTGACCCCATTTTATTGCCTGCTGATCTCATTCTGTTATGTAGGCTAATGCAGATGTAACACTCTTCCAAACCTTTGTAAGGAAACTGTGCTTCTGGAACTAGGCAAGTCACTTTAACTGCAACTCCTAAATAAAATGTGCATCAGTGATATGCAGTGTATCTGTTACTTCCTGTTTGCAGTAATTCCAATGTCGTACATAATTTAATGATAACCCCCCCAGCAGCAAACAATGTAGAATTGTCATTAAATACATAATAAACATAATAATAATCAACACACAGAATAATAGATGTGTAATATTTCATTCATTGCATCAATGACAGCTTACACAACCATATTATTGGCCCTGCAGGCCAGCCTTTGTTCAGCTCCATCAAACACTCTTGCAGTTTTTCTAACTGCAACTTTCTAACATGAACTGAAACATGCTAAAGCACTCTGGAGAGGCTGGAATCTATTGCCTGAAATCACCTCCCAGCTATTCAAAGCATCTGCTTGTCCCATCCAGCACTGAGGACCCATCCAAGAAAACCCATCATTTGCACTCTTCAGTGGAAGTGTCTCCCCTGTGCCAGGGAGCCTCTGCATAAACAATAACCCTTGAAAAGGCACCTTTGAGACGGACTTGCCAGGATTCAATCTGTGTTTGCTCCATTCCATCTGGTTCCTCACATATATATTTAACCTATATTCAAATATGTTGTGTGCACATGTACAAGTTAAAACAGTTTCTCAGATTACTTTTAGCTGGAGTTGGCCCTTAGATTGAAAATGTGAGGAAGCTAGGCTTTGAGAGGATTTTATGTATTTGTATGTACTGTATGTATATGTATACATGGACGAGGACACACACAGACACAGACACACTCATATTTGTCTCTTTCATGTATTTGTCTCTTTTTTTGTATCAGCGATCCTCATATAAAGTTATATCTAGTTCTGTTAGCTTCCTTATCCCTTCGGTATCCAGAGATGCTCTGCTCTCCTAAGCAAAGTGGAGGCACTGTACAAATGATACGTGATTCAAAACATACCAGGAAGACAAGTACAGGAGAAATTTTTTCCAACATGTTTTTCTGCCATATCCATGCAAGTTCCATTATTCTGACAAGGGTTGCTTTGACAGGCATTAAATTCTTCACAGAAAACACCCAGGTATTCATTGTCACAGTCACAGAAAAATGTTGCCTAGAACAAAACAAAACAAAATCCATACTACTTTACAATGAAATCTCCTAGCTTCTCTTTAAAGCATGTTCCTGATTAGGTAAAATACTCTTAAAGCAAAGCATAATTATGGGAAACAACCAAATAAGATTAAGGAACAAGATTGAGAAGCATGAGGACTATAAAGGACACACATTTTTGCAAGCAAAAACAGCTGTTTACATATACAATAAGCACCCCTTTGAGAGTCAAACAATTTTATCCCTCCTCTGACTGGAACATTTTTTAAAACCCTGAATTTGCAACCACAAGCATTATTGTAGATACCCTGTTTCTCAGAAAACACGACCCACACCAATAATAAGCCAAACCCTGATTTTTTTGGGGGTGGGTCTAATATTACCCCACCTCAAAAATAAGCCTGGAAATTTTTGTGGCCTTTATGTGCCTGGGATGCCTGCAGGATCCCTGGCTTCTGAGTCCGATGATGTGTTCTTCTCCTCCCTCAAAAAAAGTAAGACCCTCCTCGAAAATAAGCCCAAGTAGTTGTTTTCAACTCTAAAAGAAAATAAGACTCGGTCTTATTGTCAGAGAAACATGGGTATAGCATAAACATAACTATTCATGCAGCCGCATTTTGGACCAGCTGAAGCTTCCAAATGCTTTTCAAGGGCAGCCCCATGTAAAGCGCATTGCAGTAATCTAGCCGGGAAGTGATGAGGGCATAAGTGACAGTGAGAAGTGTGTCTCGGTCCAGAAAGGGACGCAACTGGTGCACCAGATGAACCTGGGCAAACGTCCCTCTGGCCACAGCCACTAAATGTTCTCACAGTTTCAGCTGTGAGTCCAGATGGACACCCAAGTTGTGTACCATCTCTGAGGGGGTCAACACCTCCCCACCATTGTCAATGATGGAACACTGTGGACATTCCGAGAAGATGGAACCTAAGCCACTCAGTCTTGTCTGGGTTGAGTTTGAGTCTGTTGGTCCCCATCCAGGCCCCCACAGCCTCCAGGCATCAGGCCATCACTTCAATGGCATCATTGGTTTGGTGACTAAAATGAAGTCATTTTATGCACTGAGAGGCACTACTAGTAGTAAAAACTAACCAATTCTACAACTACAAAATATTTCATTTATCTAATTCATTTTTGTCCCTTCAAGTCAATGTTGACTCCTGGCATCTCATTTGACAAGTTCCTGGCAAGGTTGTTTTTTGTTTTTTGTTTTTTGCAAGATTTCAGAAATGGTTTGCTCTTTTCTGCTTCCCAGGGCTGACACACAATGACTGACTTGTATGGATATAGAAACAAAATAACACAATCCACCAGGTAATGGACTCCATTACCTCAAAAAACCTGATAGCAAAATTCCTTGTTCTTATCCCCACCTCCAAATATCTCATCAAAGAAGCTTCTTCAGCTCTGACTAGATGGTGGGGAATGGAAGGATTTATAATACTTGCAGACAGCTGGTCATTTGCATTCTTTTCAGACCAGCAGTCTGCAATGAGTATAAATCCTTCCATT
>JANHGC010002873.1:201944-212792 GCA_027560395.1 Boaedon fuliginosus | reverse complement strand
GTGAAGAGAGGCGGGGTATAAATCTAATACATTATTATTATTATTATTATTATTATTATTATTATTATTATTATTATTATTATTATTATTATTATTGCTACTGGAAATAGTTTTATGATTATTCAAATAAGACGTGGTTATATAAGTACTCTTCTGGAGAAAATATATATGTAGTCACTAAGAGATGACAAATGGCACAAAACAATAACCATCAAATATATATATATATATATGATTTCAATGTACTGATCAAAGATAATATACGTGACATTCTGTGAAATACATCATACAGAAATATTTATTATTCGCTACAAAGGCAGTTTGATTCCAATGCTGTCCTTCTGTGCAATTAAAGGAACAGATTTTGCTTTCACATGTCAGTCTGTCCCTGTTAAATAGAATTATTTTTATTTCAATACTGAATCAGTTCGTTTTAGCACCACTGTAGCCTGAAATAAAGAGAAAAAGAGAAGCAAAGCAAAAGCAAAACAGCAGATTCTCATCAAATACTGATTTCAATAGAAGAGAATATAGGTAGCTCAAGAGTGGAGTCCTTGGTACTCCGAGAGTTTGGTTGTTTGCCTGCAGATGTTTCGTTAACAGACTAGGTAACGTCCTCAGTGCTGTCTATAAGAAAATAACAAAGCTCAGAGAACATCAAGGACTCCAAATATGGATTTCTTTACTCCCAGGGGAGAGTAGAGTCAGCCCAAGGCATTTTGCTACCGGGAAGCGGGGGCAGGGGAGAGAAGACAAGTGGCAATCCAATCATTCCATGTTCGCAAACAGCCTGGACTGACAAGTGATAAGATACCATCCTTCAACATACCTGAGGCAGAAGACTATTTCCAGAGACCTGGGACAGATAATAATCTCTCTATATAAAACAGAGGTCTGTGGGGGGATGTGTGTGTGTGTATGTGCTCTATACACACCTACACGCCTCAACCAAACTTCGCACAGACATACCTTGGCATTGTAAGATCAGCACTGGGAGTGGTGTCACAAATGCAGTGTCTGCAGCCCTGAAAAAGGGTGCCGAAATGCAAACCCCACCCACATTTCACTGCTAAGCTCTACTGTACATGTGCAGTGGGCTCCAGGCAACACATGCAAATCAGATGCTCTCCAGCCAATAGAGGCAAGGAATGCAAATCTGGCAAAGAATTTGTTGGGAATTGTAGGCTGCAGGATTCCCTGCTTGCAGCATGTCGCAGGAAGCATAAATAAAGGAAAGGAAACGAAACAAACACCGTGACACATAGAGCTACTAATACTGTCAGGTCCAACTATACCTGGGTAATGCCGGGTTATCAGCTAGTATGCCATATATTGCTCTCTCTCCAAGAGAGGAAGACCTGAGGAACACCAGAGAAACAGCCTGGGACTCTTGAAGTGCTTCTTTCCTGAACAGCTATTACTGGAGGTGCTTCCTTCCTTGAACCGAACAGAAGAAATCCTTCCAATTTCACAGATCCTCTTCCCTCACCAGCAACAAATCTTTACATCTTATCTTAGACGAGGGTTCAACAACTTTGTGGTTTTGCATAATGTCTTAGATGCCAAAACAAATAAAACAGGCGTTTTGAACATGACATTACAAAAATTAAAATAGCAAAAAAAAAAAAAACCCAAACCAAACCACCACTCAAGAGAAATCCCATGAGAAAAAACAACACATGAAATCTCAGCTTTTTTTTAAAAAAAAAATTAAAATATAAATTTGGGAGTTCCATTTATTTATTTACTTAACCTAGTTTATATGCTGCTGCATGACAAACTCCGAGTAGTTTAAAATGTCGTATACGAAATAGGATTAGAAACAATAAAACCCGAAAAACAAAATAATTCAGTCTGTAACTGCTCTCGTAACACGATATGCCTACAACTCAGGAAAAGGACAACTTTCCCACACATCCCCAAAGGCAGGTTTTCAAGTCTGTTTGGAAATAGCCCAAAAGCATCATAAGAAAGTAAGAGTTGTGATGAATCTGATAAAAGAACATCCTTTCCAGCATTCTGTTACTAAACAACTTCTGCCTTCTAGTTTCTCCAGGGTTTGAAACATATCTACCGTGTCTCCCATTATTTTCTCCCCTCTGAGCTAAGAAACTCATGTTGTGATATTCCCTGCTAACAGCTATTCTAACTTCTTGATAATTTGGTCCCCCTTTTAGTGCTTATTTGTTATTACTTTCCTTTAGACACATTTATTATTTGTTGAATTGGCAAGTTTTCATTTCTAAAAGTAAAAGTTGGAGCTCTCAGGTCCTAACTGAACACCTGAGCCACTTTGCCAAACTTGCTCTCCTTTTTTATATCTTTCCCAACTCTAGAGTATCTTTCTTCAAGTTTTGGGTTCAAAATTGGCTGGTTGACTTAGAATATTCCAATGTGCTGTTTTGCTTTTCAGTGCAGCCATCAGAACAATCATTCAGTCATCATTTGCCAACCTGCTGCCTTGGCAAAGGCAAGATTGCAGTTCTTTGCCAAGATGGTCTTTGGCCAATGGTGATTTAGAATGCTGAGAAAATATCTGGAGGTTATGAACCCAAGACCATGTGTGCAGAGCATTGTTTCTATGCCATTAACCATCCTATTCTGCCCCACGCCCGAAACACATGGATCAGGACGACTTTTTAAACATACAGTGTTTTATTTTAACCAAGACCTCCAAAAGTCCTTCTTTCTTAAAAGCACAGGAATATTTCTATTGCCAGTAGCCTCTGGCACATTTCCCAGTTAGTCCAGGCAGCATGCCAAGTGATAAAACACTCAAAGTACAACACTTCTGATGCAGAAGTCTCTATAATTTTCAGTTGTTCTCTGCAAAGAACAGTTCCCAACCACACCCCTTTTAACTGCTATAGGATGTGGTCAATTACTGGTCAGCTATAGCTCGACTTCTGCCCTTTGTACATTGCTGCTGTCTTCTGAGCAGCCTCCGAGTTCTGGCATCACTCAGAGCCTCCTACTGTTCGACACTACCGGCTCCCGACGTCTCCCTTCCCTCCGATTCTAACTCCATCTCTCCCTCAGAGTCAGAATCTACTGTCAGTTCTACAGCACGCTGTAGAGCCACAACACATCCCAAGACCCAAACGTGTTTGCTCTTTAGGCTCATAAAATCATCGATTCCAGCCTGTATGTTTATTGATTATCTGAGACTGTTAGCCCTTTGATGTAGTCCAGATAAGAATCACAACTATAACTCTTATCTTTATTATAAGACTAGCTGATTAACCGGCCTTGCTCCGGTTTTTTTTTTTAAGTATATTTGTGCCACATCTTTTGTGAGTCTTCTGAAGCCCCCGGCACCCCCTCCCACATCTTTTGCAGGCCTTCTTAAACCCCTGGCACCCCCTCCCACATCTCTGCTCCGGCAAGGCCATCTCTGAGCCGAGGGCAGGCCAGCTCTCAGGAAATCAGCCAGGCATTGACAGGGGCACTGGACAGCAGCCATTTGGAGGTCTTCTTAAGCCCCTGGCACCCTCTCCAACATTATAGGCGACCTTACTTGGCGGGGTGGGCTGCTCCGTGTGTCTTGGGCCCATCGTCGCTGGGGCAAATCTGGAATTTATAGGTATAAAACATGGCACCTCAAGGGTTTGAATATATGCCTCAGTCAGCAAATCTGCACATGCTCAGTAGAGAGTTGCTGCTTGTTCGTTAAGAGTGTCTTCTTTGCCTCACCCCTTCTTCTCCTCACCCCCCAAAAAGGGGTCAAAAGACACCTACCCTTTGGAGACCCCGACAGTGCTGATCTTACTACACTTTTCTACCTATCTGCCAAGGAAGATTGGTGCAGAACTGAAAGTTTGTATAAAGCACATACAAACACACATCCGCACCCCACCTCTCTTTTGTAGATATAGATTAGTAAAATTCAAAGTGATAAAAACATCATGAAAATACAATATATGCCATTCAATGAATCTGGCACCATTTTCTGCACTTTCTACTCAAGTGTTGCAGATTTCATAGATTCAGAGCCCCTAGCAATTGCTGAGCATCTGATTTCAAAACTGATGAGGTCATTGCAAGAACCTCAAAAACTGTATTCTCTTTCCATGCTAGGAATTCTACCTGAAATGAACTAACTTACAATTAAGAAAAGCTGATGGTA
Source organism: Boaedon fuliginosus (assembly GCA_027560395.1). NCBI lineage: Eukaryota > Metazoa > Chordata > Lepidosauria > Squamata > Lamprophiidae > Boaedon > Boaedon fuliginosus. The sequence continues at coordinate 208,666 of JANHGC010002873.1, read as the reverse complement.
TTTCTCAGACCTTACTACACTCTCTTTCCCAATTCAATGCCTCAAGCTGTCTGAGAGATAAAATAAATTTGGCTGAAACATGCCAAACAATTATAGCAACACGTAACACATAAAATACCTTCCAAGAATGAAAATAGCAAGATTTTTATTATTAATCTTTTATGCATCTGGTGAATAAGCTAAGAAATAAGCTAAGAAAGGACAAGCTTCCAATAAAAATAGAAACAGGAAGAGTTTCAGCCCCAAAATTATAGTCTTGAATATGCAGGGCAAGAAAAAAGCACACTCCAAAATAAGTACTGAAACCATAGCAATAGAGAATTACAGTTCTCAATCACATGGTAAATTTCCAAAAGTAGAAAGATTTGTTATTCTTCTTGACCACGTAATTATTTCTTTTGTTAACTGTTTTTTGGCAAATCAAATGTTATGATTTCTCCTGGCAACCATTTTCATTTTCTAGGGGTATAGACAGTTTCTACGTCAGTATGGATAATATATATATTTATGCTGGAATACACACACACACAATTATATATATATAATTGTGTGTGTGTGTGTGTGTGTGTGTGTTCCAAATGCACTTAAATCTGGAACGCCTCAAACAATTTCAACCAAACTTGGTACACAGATGACTTACCCTCTGGGAACAAATACTGTGGGGGTAAGACACTCCTAACACCCCTCATGGGGTCTCTGTGCCTTAAAAATAGTGGAGATATGGTGACTGCTTCACAGTATTCCACAAGGGGACTCCCTCTGACTTGCGTCACTGCGTGAGAGAGCAGTGTGAGGCCCGACTAAAGAATAAGAGACATAGAGCTACTACATCTAGAGCTTTGTCAGTCCCAACTACCCAGGCGATGCCGTGTTATCGGCTAATATCCTATAAGACAGGAGTGTCAAACTCAAGGCCCAGGGGCCAGATCCGGCCTGCAGGGTGCTTAGATCTGGCCCACCGGGCTACACTGGAAACAGTGAAGGACCTGCCCACAGTGCCTCTGCCAGCAAATACAGAGTTCAGGAGGGCCCTCTCAAGCTCTGTTTTTGTTGACAGAGGGTTGCAGGAGGCCATCACAGCCTGGGAACCCTTTTCACTGGCAGAGCACTGGGGCCACCACAGGTGCTCCCAACATGAGTGACATCAAGCTCGCCATGCCCACCCCGGTCCCCCAAAGTCAAACACAACCCTGTTGTGACCCTCAATGAAATTGAGTTTGACACCCCTGCTATAATTATAGTTAATTATTTTTGCTTTATAGAAATATGATATTATTAAATAAAAATTAGCAATGTAATCCAAATAGAATTGCTAGGGCTGAAAAGTAACAGCTAATCAGCCACTTCCAAAGCTCATGTAAGCTAGAAGAGAAACCATTGGAAAGCAGTTGTGAGAAATTTTATGCAACAACTTAGGATGCAGAATTTACTAGGGTGAGAGCTGCCTCACCAAGAGCCCTGCTCTGAAGACTTGTGCGTAGAGCCAGGACTAATACTATATCTGATTTAATTTGTATTTATACTTTAATACAACTTTTGGACAGTACCATACTGTGTTTTCAGGGATCTGAATTGGATGCCGGAATATCTCTAAAAAGCTGCAGAGCACTAATCAAATGCTGGCTATGAAGGTAGAGCAAAGATCTTCTAATGATCCACTTTCCAAAGAGGAGATATGCAGCCTTCAGGTCATCATGCAATCCAGGCACTTGCATCCCTCATGAATGTGTCTCTTACAAATTACCAATTTTCTCCATCCACCTATCCTTTACACCTGCCTTTCACTGGTTTTCTCCCAAATCATGCATTGCTTCTTCTCTGGCAATTGATCCTTGCAATTCTTTGTTTTGTCTCCATCAGCCTTAGATGAACAAGTCAAGACTATGATATTCATATCTCTCCACCCTTCATCCCCATTCCTTCTTTTTTCTTACCTCAGACACTCTTGTAATGCATTTGCCTTTCCCAGAACATTGAAAGCCATCAGACTGGATTCCTCCAGGCAAACACATGCTGACCTTCACTATGACTGTCAAGCGTAATGGCACAATACATTTGGAAACAGAATCATTCACAAAACCTGGAAAAAAGAGACCACATATATTACTGTTAAAAATAGAATACAACGACTTAAAAGGGAATTTAAACTAGACAAGAGACTATGGCAGAGAGGGGGAATGAGTTGGAGCTGCAGTTAATACTTCTCACCTAAATCCCATTAAACTGCTACTGAGTGGCCATTTAAACTGCTACTGAGTGGCCATAGACAGGTGATATGTGAAAATCAGTTGTATTATACTGTACAGATTGGTGTTTTTTTTTTAAATTTTTTGCTTATGTTGCTCTTATAGTTCACAACAGCTTTAGGAGAGAAAAAGAAAGAAAAAATTGGACAAGAAGGTCAATCTAGAGTTGGAGTGTGTGCGTGTGTATGTGTGTGTGTTTGCGTGTGTGTGTGTACCTGTTCTAATTTCATTAGAAGAACAGAAGAAAGGCAGTTCAAATGCACTTACAATTAATCCAAATGAACCATATCAAAGCAAAAATAAATCCCTTATCAGAAGTTGAAAAATCAGGTAGATAATACTGCTTCTTTATAAATTTTCATTACCTATGAAACTATGGATAGACCACATTAATTATACAGTCTGGGAAAAGTGAGCTTCTGGCTTTATGTGCTTCAAAGATTTGTTTCTCACTTCCTATACGTGCCTCAGCAGAAATCAGCATTTAGCAGAATTTATATAGGCTCAGAAGCTAAAGCAAGGTCAGGTTTGGTAAGTTATGGAATGGGATACTACAAGAATACAAGAAATGCAGGCTACAGTGAGAAATTGGAAAACATCCTGGAATATGGAAGTGGCAAACCACCCAGTATAGAAATAACAGATATATCCACAGAGTTACCAAGAACTTATCTGGACTCAAAGGAGTCTCTACTTTTACATAGTCCATAGTCAGATGCTTTTGAAAAATGAACAGAGATTCAAAGCAGCTTGAGATATAGGCCTGAGATATATAATTCATTTGCATATCACTGGAGATATAATATACAGTCATGTGCAAAGGCCCTTATAATTTAAAGTAGTTCTAGCATCCATATCTATACCCACGTTGATCAGATATTAAGGTCACAGCATTAAAACATTTACAAATGACTAAATTACAATTTTGTTTCATTTAATTTTGATGCTCTCTCTTAACCTCTTATGCCAGCAAGTAAGTGTTTATAGAAATTCATTATTAGTAAATTGAGTTGATTAATGTATAATTATCATACAGGAGGATACTCAGAAATAAAATGAAGACACTATAATCCTTATGCACAATTTATTTTAAGAATGATCATGAGTAGAACACTTGGAAGAAGAAAGTAAAGGAGGCCTTGAATTTGTGGTCATTACTACCTAGAGTAATTAGCAAGATAATTACTCAAGACCATTGTTATCTAATAACATTTGCTAAAAATACTTTTGAACTCCATGCTAAGTAAAATGACATGGAGTAAATAGTATAGGTCATATTTTAAGGATGTTAATGACTGCAAAATCTCTAACACGCTGAAATAATGGTGGATTTCTGGATCCATCAACCGAATATTTCTAAATTATGTATGCAAAAACACTTTCAATCATTTACTTATGATGAAATGGAAGAGGTTTTAAAATGTATAATTGGAGTGCATTAATATTTAAGATGGAGGAGATAACTTGGATAAGAAATAAAATAAATATCAAATTATCCTTCACAGTAAAGAGAATAAATTAAATACTATTATTCCAAAACTGGCAGGTCCCAATGAAAATGATCTTTTCTTTATTGGTTTCCTGAGACTAATTGTTATAAGTTGTTCCTAAAAATTATGCTACAACAATAAATAGCAACCTCAATAGTATATTCCTCCCAGCTAGTAATGATCTAAAGTGGAGGCAGATGGACTAACTTTCCAATTTACATTGCAACTCAGAATAAAGACAAGAAGATGCTGTATTTTGAGATGCCATTTTAACACTATATTTGAAATTGCTAAGAATTCAGTTTATTAATTATTGTACCAGTGTTGACTCTAAAATGGACAAATATGTTGTGATGCTAGTGAGCATGCTAAGAAAAGCAAAATATCGGACTTCCGGGGATACTTCCGGCGCTACTGGACGCGGCGACCACAAGCTCGTGGTGCCGCCCCAGGATCACCGGCCTGAGACCCTGAAAAGGGTCAAAACTCACCTGAAGGGTGGGTATAGTAAAGGAGTGTGGGAGGTGGGGTTGAGGGAAAACGCCGATTCCCTCCCCCCCTTCCGAGTGCTCCTGCTAGGGCCGGTTGGGAAGGTCGCAAACCGACTACCTAGCCAGAACCCCCAGGAAAAGCGAGCGCAGGAGGAGAAGAGAGAAGATCTGGTCCGGAAACCGGGCGAGAGGTACTATACTCGCTGTTTCTTTGAGCATGTTTGAACTTTGCAAAACTTGAGGACTTGGAGGATTTATCGGCTGAGCGTCGGAAGTGAATGGCGACTTGAGAGGTTCAGCCGCGCAAGATAGAGTCCCGTTCTTCGATATTGCTCCCAAGGGGCTAAATTGAAACATTCTGTCTGCTCGCGAATCCCCCCGGGAAGAATTGTACAGCCCCCTCCACAGCCATGGCGGAGGAATTAGGAGAAACAAGAAAGGATTTAAGAAAAATAGAGGATAAGATCGAGGAGAGATTCAAGAGAATGGATACCTGGCTGACCGATTTTAAGATGGAGTTTAAAAAGGACTTGGAGGAAATGAGACAAATGACGAAACTGACGATACGAAAAATAATATTGGAAGGGCAAGAAAAACATCAAACTGAGGCTGGAAAAAGTTGTGAGATGGAAAGCTTTACCACGAAAGGAACTTTGGACATAAACTATAAAAAGCCAGATGTTAATGGCTTTAGGAAACATAGAGAGCCTAGGGGAATGGTCTGTTATTCGAAAGAAGGTAGGCAGCAGCAAGGAAGCCCCTTGAATCCCTTCTAAATGATGTTCAACAAGAGCAGGGACACAGAATCAACTCTTCTACCTTGTCAAATCAGGAAGGTACACCGTTTATACTACACAGGGTCTCAGGTCTGATGTCTTAAAGGTCTTTAAAGGTGACAAGTAGCATCTTTAATTGCACCTGGAAGCCAATTAGTAACCATTGCAGCTCTCAGAATAGAGTCATTATATGCGTAAACACACCAATTCCCCAAATGACTTAAGCTGCTGCAGTTTATACCAACTGAAGCTTTCAAATGCTACTGTATTATTTATTATACATTTATTTTAAAATAACTTTGGGTGGCTCACAATAATAATAATACTAATAAAAAAAACTTACCAAAATAAGTATTGGAAAACCAGTAGTTCAAACACAGGGGGATTAGAATATAGAATCAAATCATTTGAAAAAAAAAAAAAAGCAGCCTGAATTGTTCTTCAGCTCAGCTTGTCAATGAGAAATTCTTCATCTTCTCGGCTTAGCTGTAAACTATGCCCTCAGCTGGCCTTCACTGGGTCTTTTTCAACTCACAGAGAAAGCAAGAATAAAAAGAGATAATTAAAAACAAAACAGTCAATAAGCCTACTGGGATACAAGAGACATCCACACTTTGCAGATTGTCACAGTTTGGTTTGTCTGTGAGCATAATAAAGATTTGGTTTTTCACAGTTTTACTTCCACAAAGTCCCCAAAGAAGTACTTTCTTGGTGAATTTTCACAAAACAACCCAGAGCTCTTACCTTGGTCCAGCATTTTAAATATTGCAGTTCCTGGAAGCAAGTTCAGGCACTTCAAAGAGCCTTGGTATATGGCACTCAAACTATCTCCCACATGCCTAGGAGGTACTGTGGTCCAAAAAGGCTTTGCTTTCTTGAAATTTTATTGAGACAGCACATTTGAACAGCAGTGAGGTAGGAAAGCTTATCATGTATCCATATAAGTGGATTCTGGAAGCTCATTTCAGTTGTCTGATATCCTATTACCAATTTTACTTTGCGTGGTATTAGAATTAATGCATAACAATTTATAGCACCTCTCCTCAACTATGTAGGAGCATAAAAAGAAAGTCAATGAAATGCACATTTGCTAATATAGCATTCTATGAAATCAGTACACAATTCATCCAAAATGTGACAACTTTCTTTGGAAAAGTCTAATATGTGTAAAAATAATCACCTAATTACCTTGCGTTTTGTCTATAAATTAACATAATTTCATGACTAAATTGGGCGTTGTTTTAATGAAATTCTATGTAGGTCATAATAATTCAAATTAAGCTAAATATGGTATCATATAAATATACTGTTGCATATAGAACTGAAGTTGGAGCATATAAATTAAATCGATGAAAGTGAGCAGTATATGCTTTCACTGCAAGGATTCCACAGAATAGGACATATTCGTTGTCATATTGCATGAAGTTCCAGAAGCTAGAAGGAGGTAATATTTCATTTTTGTAGTTATATAATCAAAAATGAAAATCAAACAATTGCTTGCAATTCCAAAACTCGAGGTTTTCAAGAATAGAGTGGACAATCAGTTGACTGGGATGACATAAACTCTCTTGCCTTGAGGAGAGGGTTGGACTGCAAGATTTCTTCCACCCCTATAATTCTATGTTCTATGTTTTGTTAGACAATTCACATACTTGAAAAATCCACGTTTCGTGATACCTTAATTCCAAATTTATTTATTTATTTATTTATTTATTTATT